>JASDQU010587103.1:23076-33275 GCA_032191745.1 Picea mariana | reverse complement strand
GTTGTTTATGAATTAAGTTTGCAATTTTGCTGTGAAAGTTCTTCAAAGAACATACAGTACACACAGAAAACCTACGAATTACAATATTGCATCGCAGCAAGCTTTCTGTGCATGCCTATTACAACAGTTTTCTTTTTTTATTGTTTCAGCAATTGTCAAATGAGCCGAAACATGATGTCCTCTCGAACTTCACCCTTGCATTTATCCTTCTTCTTCGTGAAAACTACTGCTGCATTCCCTCAGGCCAGGCATTAAATCCTGAGAAAAAAAATACTCAACTCGGGTCCTCCAATGCCATCAGGATTCACCATATACAGAGCTTCAGAGTCTGTTGAACCGACTACCCTATCGAAGCTAGCCCTCATATACATGAGTTCTCCTTCAGGTCCTAGTTCTTCTTCCACGGGAAGAACACCAGCGCCCATGGAAACTGCTTGCACCATAGTCAGAATCCTCACATCAGACTCAGACCAGCTTCTTCTCAAAGCATAACCGGCCTTACGCCCGTTGCAATACATGGTCCATCTGGGTTCCTGAAACAGTTTTTCTCTGTTCACAGTTCTCTCGCATTCCAGAGCTATTCTCACCAATCCAGAGGCCATTTCCTTCACCAGAGAATTCGTAAGAGTCGCAAGTTCTAGAAGCATCACAGGATAGCTCCTCGGATCTTCCTGAACTGCGAAATTCACGCGCCCTCTTCTGTAACCGAACAAGGTTCCCGTCACTCGGCTTCCAAGAGATACAGGATCCTTGTGGTGATCAGAATCCATACTCGAACAAGAAGTACAAGCTGATACAGGAACTGAATAGATAGCCCTGACCACTGAGCGCATAATGCTAACAACCATATTCTTCGTTTTATTAGATCGAGCATAGCCATCAGGAGGTTTCTCAGAGTAATTATCTGGATGCCTACCTAAAGCTCGGAGTGCTCCCAACGATAGAAACTCTCTAGTGCTGCTAAAGTCACGGCCTATTGCATTTGAAGACATGGTTGATTACGAAATCCAGAAGCCACACGTCTCAGGACCGAGTTTCGATCCAGCTAGCGAAAATTGCTAATAGTGACAGGCTTGCTAAAACCTAATTGCTAATGGGGAGTGACAACGAGTAATTGCTAATAGTGACAGGCTTGCTAAAACCTAATGGGGAGTGACAACGAGTAATTGCTAATAGTGACAGGCTTGCTAAAACCTATAAAACCTATTTCTCTTGAATATTTGTGCAGATTTACATACATCATGAATTTAAGAGCTCCTAAAGAAATCAATTTTCAAATCTCCAAGCAATCCTGAGAACAATGTTAGCCAAGAACGAGAAATCCCAATGTCATTGCCACGCTCACTAGTTTGACCATAAATATCAAGCTGCATGCATGCCTGTAGCCTGTAGCTCGATTCTCACTGCATTTGAGCTCTGGGATCGAGAATAATGTCCAGTTAAAGGGAAGCAGATATGCAAGATTTCAGGGAATAAGGAAATGGATGTACGAATGAGGAGCACATACAGACATGGTAGGCGATCGTATGAAGTCTGGAATAAAGAAGTGGTGTAGTGGGTGGAGATATCATGGAATGATTGACCACTGCTCTGTCAATATATCTCGATAACATTTCTATGGATTCATCGTTTGGCAGTCCACCATATACCCCGGCGCCCACCCAATATTTTCTGCTGAACCAATGACGAGTCCGTGACTTTACTGAGCATTTAGGTAACCGAGGTGCTCGGAATAACCCGCTCTCCATGGAGTATATCTTGTACTCTATCTAGAAACCTTTTTGCCCATTCTTCTTTGGGCAGATGGATGGATTTAGCTACTAATGAATGGAGTCCGATCCTTCAATTTACAAGGCCGGGGTTAAACGTTTTAACTTTTGAGTTTTTTTTAAAGTTTTTTTTGGTAATGGAGTGATGTAAATTTGGACAAAATCACTATTTTCTGTTGTTTAATTTGCATTTTTGAATGCATAAATGGATTCAGCTTGATGAAAAACCTCTAGGGCCTTAGGATTATACAAATTTAGCCACTTAAATCTGTAGATCTAATCATTCATCACCTGATTTTGGGCAAAATCAAACTGAAAAAATTGCCAAAAAGATTTAGCTGGTTGCTACTCACTTTTTTTAAAAGTAATTTGGTAATACTTGGTTTAAAACTTTTATTTTTTGGAGTTTTTATGGACATATTTTCCTATCATTTTTTACTGAAATTTGGTCGAAATTTATTGGAACTCTATATTTGAGTGATTAAGACTATATAATTTGATTGTTGTGAAGGGTTTTCAAGGTGGGTGCTGAATCTATTTATACATTCAAAAATATAATTTAAACTAAAAATGAAGATTTCACCAAAATATGAAAAAGTTCAAAAAAATCTAATATTTAAATAAAATAGTTAAACAACTAAAAATTATAGATTTCACCAAAATATGAAAAAGTACGGAAAAATAAAAAAATAAAAAAATCTAATGTTTAAACAAAATCAAATATTTATAATGTATATAAATTTAATTTTTTTTTTATGAAATTAATTATAACCCTTATCAATATTATAAGTTTTAATTTGATAATTACTGTAAATTATACTCATTGAAATGTCATTTTAATTTGATAATTAATTACAAATTATAATCACTTAAATGTCATTTTAATTTAATAATTAATTACAAATTATACTCATTAAAATGTAATAACAAAATAAAAATTAAATACATATATTACTATAATTTTAAGTTAATTGTATTTTTTAACTCAATATTTTCTTTTATTATCTTTAAAATTTTAAGTAAAATTCATATTAAACTTTCATTAAAAACCAAATAACTTTATTCTATATTTTAATGTTTAAATCTAAAAAAATCATTAAAATCATCTTTAACTTTTAATATTAACTAATTTATCTTTAAATTACAAATACCTTTATCAATATTATAAACCATTCTATATTTTATTATAAACCATTCTATATTTTAATATAAACATTTATCATGATCATCTTTAACTTTTAATAATATTTATATAATATCATAAATAATTTTATAAACAACACAAATCCCTAAATTAAACTTTAATTCTACATTAATATTCTCCTTCGAATAAGGGCTTCCTTGCTTTATTTTTTTAACCTCTTAACCTTTGTCTTGGGACAAACATTTGGCTTCAAATTTTGAAGCATATTTCTTGGGAAGGTGTTCTCATGGTCAGGGTTGTGTTTCTCGACTCATAAACAGAAACTTCTATTCTTGGACCCTTCACACTATATATTAGTGATCATAATGAGGTTGGTTAGGTTGGTAAATAATAAGTTGGTAAGAGTTGAATTTAATTAAATTAATTTAAATTTTTCAATTTTTATATTTATTTTTTTTTGTTAAATTTTGTTAGGGTGATTGGATTTTTAGGGTTTCGTTATGTAAAGAGGTTAAAGTTAGAAATTTGTGGTGGTTGGGAAGAGACATCCAAAAAAATCAGTCATGTTAAGGGTTGGTGTGGTCAAGGAGACTCAGATTTAGATGGTTTAGATGCCCCTAGGTAGTGGTTTCTTAGACCATGGGTTAGTCCCAGAGACAACCCACATGCTAGCTAACAAAAAAAATTATGCATCTCTTTAATTGATGTAAAAAAATTCTTCCTTTCACACACTTTAATAAGAAAAATTAAAATGTTGTAAAAAATGGTAAGAAATAATATGACATAATATAGTGAAGACATAAGTTAATTTACCAAGTATATGATGGCTGAATGATGTTCTATTAATAAATTTGTTGGACTTTTTTGTATATTAATTTAGGTTATATTTTATAAATGATGTTCTTGTATTTATTTAAAAGTTTAATGATATGTTTGTATGAGTGTTAATTTTATTATTTTTAATTTCAAAGCTTAATTTTTATATATACAAATAAATTTCAATAACAGATTAGATGAGATTAAACTTGCTAGTAATAATCATCAAAATGATTACTATGAAAACAAGAAAGATAAAAAACAAGATAATAATGAGGATAGTGATTAGGCTCATGTCAAAGATGATGATGTTAATAAGTAATGACTATATATTTATCACCAAAAAATGATTACTATGAAAACAAGAAAGATGACAAACAAGATAATAAAATAAAAAAATGACAAACAATATAATAACGAGGATAGTGATTAGTCTCATAACAAAGATAATAATGCTAATGAGTAATGAATATATATTTAGCACCCAAAAATTGTAATAATGAAATTATACTCCTTACCATTTCACGAAACCAATGTTTTCATATACCATGACCACTTTCACCATCTCTCCATCAAATCAACCAACATTAATATTAATATTACAACAATTATCCATCATTTGGATAGTTTTCATATCCCTTTTAACCACCTTCTATAACTTTAATATAAATGCTACCTAAGTCTCATGCAAAAATCTATACATTTGTATCAACTATATAAAGTGCATATTATTCACCACTTTGTAGTGTTATTTTCATATTTTTATATCATAAAATCTAACCATGCCTACTTTGCATTCAAAATTCCATCATTTAATTAAATAAAATGCACTTTTTTTTATTGAACACAATTTTTCAATCATGGTAATATGCTTAAGCTTTAAGCTTTGTGTAACTTAAATAAATAAAATAATTATATGCAATACCAAATTATTATCTAAGACCACGTTACCTTGTTCAATTAAATGAAACCCAAAGTAAGGTCTCTACACTTTGAGCCTATTGGTTATGGTAAGAGTTTTGTGACAATTTTTCATCATGGTAATATGCTTAAGCTTTAAACTTTGTGTAACTTAAATAAATAAAATAATTATATGCAATACCAAATTATTATCTAAGAGCATGTTACCTTGTTCAATTAAATGAAACCCAAAGTAAGGTCTCTACACTTTGAGCTTATTGGTTATGGTAAGAGTTTTGTAGTTAACTAAGTAATAAGGAATATATGTCTTTACTACATATGTTTTAATGAATCTTTGTATCAATATCTACAATCTCATACTATTATGAAATGTTATATCTCATTGAATAAGGAATCATCTTGAATAAGCATGTTACCTTTACCCTTCTTCAATATGATATATATTACATCCCTTTGATATATATTACATCCCCTTAAATGCCCCTGTCTATATGATAACTGACTAAAAAACTAAAAACCATAACTCATATCCCTACACATATCTAAGAACATAGAGTCACATAATACTCTAATATATGCTACATCCCCTTCAATACCCCTGTCTATATGACGACTAACTAAAAAAGCATAGCTCCTATCCCTACACACATCTAAGAACATAGAGTCACGTAACACTAATTTAAGTACTCAAAATAATGTCCTCCCAATGTAGAAGTATTTCATTCCTAAAATTATGGGCAAATAATGAACAATAAGGAGGAATGTAGCATTAATTCTCATTTGTTTTGATATGTTTTTATAATATGAAATATTTTATACTTGATGTGGTATTTTCTAATATGTATGATAATTAATGTTGTATTGTTTTAATTTACGTAAGTTACATGTTATGGTATTTTTTCTTTTTCTATAATATAAATTATTCAATTTTTAATAAGATGATAAATTTGGAGATATGTTTTTTCCAATAATTTTATGTAGAATTTAAATAAAAATAAAAAGTATGATAAATTTGGAGATATGTTTTTTCCAATAATTTTATGTAGAATTTAAATTAAAATAAATAGGATGATTTTTTTTGGTGGTTGGGAGGAGACACCCAAAAAAATCAGTCATGTTAAGGGTTGGTGTGGTCGAGGGAGCTTCGATCCCTAGTGATTTAGATGGTTTAGATGCCCCTAAATAGTGGTTTCTTAGACCATGGGTTAGTCCCACACACAACCCACATGCTAGCTAACAAAAAAAATTATGCATCTCTTTAATTGATGTAAAAAATTTAATAGTTCGCACCCTTTAATAAGGAAAATTGAAATGTTGTAAAAAATGGTAAGAAATAATATGGCATAATATAGTGAAGACATAAGTTAATTTACCATGTTGGTTGAATGATGTTCTATTAATAAATTTGTTAGATGTTTTTGTATATTAATTTAGGTTATATTTTATAAATGATGTTCTTGTATTTATTTAAAAGTTTAATGATATGTTTTTATGAGTGTTAATTTTAATATTTTTAATTTCAAAACTTAATTTTTATAAATACAAATAAATTTCAATAATAGATTAGATGAGATTAAACTTGCTAGTAATAATCATCAAAATGATTATTATGAAAACAAGAAGGATAAAAAACAAGATAATAATAAGGATAGTGATTAAGCTCATGTCAAAGATGTCAAAGATGATGATGTTAATGAGTAATGACTATATATTTATCACACAAAAATGATTACTGTGAAAACAAAAAGGATGACAAACAAGATAATAAAACAGAAAACTGACGAACAATATAATAATGAGGATATTGATTAGTCTCATAACAAAGATAATAATGTTAATGAGTAATGAATATATATTTATCATCCAAAAATTGTAATAATAAAATTATACTTCTTTCATTTACCATTTCATGAAACCAATATTTTCATATACCATGACCACTTTCACCATCTCTTCATGTCATAAAATCTAACCATGCCTACTTTGCATTCAAAATTCCATCTTTTAATTAAATAAAATGCACTTTTCTATTGAACACATTTTTTCATAAACATAGTAATATGCTTAAGCTTTAAGCTTTGTATAACTTAAATAAATCAAGAACATAATTATATGTAATACCAAATTATTATCTAAGAATGTGTTACCTTGTTTAATTAAATGAAACCCAAAGTAAGGCCTCTACACTTTGAGCCTATTGGTTATGGTAAGAGTTTTGTGACTAACTAAGTAATAAGGAATATGTGTCCTTACTACATACGTCTTAATGAATCTTTGTATCAATATCTACAATCCCATATTATTATGAAATGTTATATCTCATGAAACAAAGAATCATCTTGGGTAAGCATGTTACCTTTATCCCTCTTCAATATCATATATGTTACATCCCCTTAAGTGCCTCTATCTATATAATGACTCACTAAAAAACAAAAATATCATAGCTCATATCCCTACACATATATAAGAACATAAAAACACATAACATTAATCTAATATATGTTACATCCCCTTCAATGTCCTATGATGACTAACTAAAAAAATCTAAAAAGGCGTAGCTCCTATCCCTACACACATCTAGGAACATAGAGTCACATAACACTAATTTAAGTGCTCAAAATAATGTGCTCCCAATGTAGAAGTATTTCATTCCTAAAATTATGGGCAAATAATGAACAATAAGGATTGTAGCATTAATTCTCATTTGTTTTGATATATCTTTTATAATATGAGGTATTTTATATTTGATGGTGTATTTTCTAATATGTATGATAATTAATGTTTTATTATTTATTATTTACATGGGTTATATGTTATTTACATATAAGGGTTATATGTTATGGTATTTTTTCTTTTTTTAAATATAAATTATTTAATTTTAATTAAGATGATAAATTTCGAGATATGTTTTTTTTCAATAATTTTATGTAGAATTTAAATAAAAATAAATAGGATGAAAAATTTGAAGATATGTTTTTTTCAATAATTTTATTAGAATTTAAATAAAAAAAATTAGGATGATAAATTTGGAGATATGTTTTTTCCAATAATTTTATGTAGAATTTAAATAAAAATATATTGAAATTGTAAATTAACCTAATCTAAATTTAATTTAACTTTTGTTTATTAAAAATTAAGAGGAATTGCATCTTTCTAATTATAAACTTATTCTTTATATATTTAAAAATATCATTTTAAACAACCCAAAGGGGTTGGATCCAATGGGAGGAGTTTTTCACCATTGGGTAAGGTTCAATTCCTGTGAGGGCCTAACCTGAAGCTATGGGGACACCTTGAGGTAGTGATCAAACGTGTGGCTGCAAGTCCCCGAGGTGTAGGATAGTCGGTGACAGAGTGTGTTGTTAAGGTGCTCCGTGATGTTAAAGCTCACACCGAGTGTGCTGTTAAGGTGCTTCGTGATGTTAAAACTCACATCGGGTGCGATCCCCTGGTGATTTTGACGACTTCGGTGATAGAGTGTGTGTGTTGTTAAGGTGCTTCGTGATGTTAAAGCTCACGTCAGGTGCAATCCCCGGGTGATTTTGACGGCTTAGATGCTCATGAGTTGTTGTTTCTTAGCCACATGTAATTTTTGATAACTTAGATGCCCCTGAGTCATGCTTTCTTAGCCACAAATTAGTCCCACATGTCACGAATAAACTAACAAACAAAAAAATACACTTTTAAACTATTCATAAATTTAAAGTTAATATGAATTCAAACTAATTTAATGTATTTTGTGTTATTTTAAAAAAATTATACTTTAAAAAGTTTATCCTTTTAAACTCTTTATAAAAAATATCCTTTTAAACTTTTTATTTATAAATTTAAAATTAATATGAATTTAAATTAATTTTATCTAAATAGATTACATTCTCCCCATATTAAATTATTTGTATAAGTTTAAAGTTAATATAAATTTAAATTAATTTGATCTAAAAAGATTACATTTTCCCAATATTAAATTATTTGAACGCACTTCATTTACACATATCAACGGCAAACTATAGTTTAATCAATGACTTTATTATTAACATGATTAAGCATTTAGATAATAAATTTAATAATGATATTAACTTATGATATTAAAATTATTTTTGCACTAATAAAATAATAAGCATTTTATAAAAAAAAAGATGTTACATACATAGATAAAGCTTAAGATATCATATATCAGTTTTAAGAAAATATAAAAATATATTTTTATATATATATAAAAGAGTGGGAGATAAAAAGATTTAATAAAAACACATAATACAAAAACTAACTACCAATTATAAATATTATATTTATATAAAAACTAATTACCATTAATTATAAATATTATATTTATATAAAAACTAATTACCAATACAAAAACTAACTATCAATTATAAATATTATATTTATATAAAAACTAATTACCAATTATTTGAATATTTATATAAAAACTATTTACCAATTACCTAATATAAAAACTAACTAACTACCAATTATAAATATTATATTTTTATAAAAATATTGTTACAATATAAATAAAATATCTTACCATAATAAAAAACTGTATTTAAAAAAATCTTACAATAATCAAAATTATAATTTATGAAATTATATTTATATATTTTTTGAGTTATTAATTATATTAAATTAAGTGAAATTATAATTTTTTTTTAAAGAAATTTGTTTCTTTCAAAAATGTGATAAATCCAAAGCTAATATAAATTTATACTAATATTGATTACTAAATTAAAATATAGTATAAATAAATAAATATTTTTTTTAAATAAAAAATAAAAACTATCCATACATTTATATCTTCTCTTAATATTTAAATATAAAAACAAACGATTTAATTTCTTGATATGAGAGAATTTTTTTGGCTAATGTGTGAAATGCAAAAGTGCCTACCTTTGGCATTGTTTAATACGCAAGAACACTACCTCATACCAAGTTGAGGAGATTGAAATGTGTGGACCTATACACACAAGGCCGTTGTCGATGGGGGAGAGGAATTTGAAATCATTGAAGGCTTTTGTTAAACAAAGAGCATGTCTGGAGGGTTCTATGGTGGAGGTTTGTATGGTATATCAATCCTTAGTGTATATTGGTCAGTATCTTCCTAAATTTACAGTAGATATGGATGTGCCTCTCATTTGGGATGTCAACTCCATCAACACATTTGAAGGGGAGGTCTTATTGGAAAGGTAGAATTTGGAAAGTGAAAGGTAATTAGATGGTAGAGATCCATAATAATTTTGATTATTCATTTTTATCTATATCATACCTATTTAATTTTTATTCTTCTATCAATTATTAATCTTTGCCATGGTACCTGATTATTGATGAATTGTTACTTTTTCATATAGTTGCTTGAGAGTGGGATGCACTACATTTATACATCGCAAACAATGTTGATTGGATAAAGGTATTGATAGAACAATGTATACAATGTTATGGTAGGTTATCATGGGAAGGGGTGGCTACATTGGTTAAAGAATCCCATCATAATCAAGATATCAATCTTACATAGAGGGAAATTGATTTAGCATTTGGTTTAAATGATAAACACA
>JASDQU010587102.1:58151-71654 GCA_032191745.1 Picea mariana | reverse complement strand
GTTTTGTCTTCTTATTCTCCTTCAATTTGAGTGTACCCAGCATTCTCACTGCCAAACATTAATTTCTACAGCCATGTTATTGGTCAGATTAATTGCTATGTAACTGCCATGTTATTTGCCAGGCTAATTGCTACAGCAATGTCAAAGGACAGCAGTTTCCTTCTTAATATTAATTGCCACGGCGATGTCAATTGCTACAACGATGTTAACAGTCAATAGTTGCCTTCTTAATGTTACAGACAACGAGTTATTTTTGGTACGATTATATTAGATAGACGGCATGTGTAATTTAAATGATTACAAGTGTTATATTGTAGCATTTTACATTGATGTGGCTAATGTAGTTACATATTGTCATTTGATAGTTAGATTGTAATTTCGGGGATTAACTTAGAATTACCCTTTTAGATGGTGATTAATGGTTAAATGAGTTTAGGAGTATTGACCAAAGTATAGATTAATCTTGCTAAATTAATTTGTAGTTAATGATTAAATCATAATGCAGCATTGTCGAACTGATTCGTAATTGAGGTTATTTCGATTGAAATTAATGCTTGATTGTAATGTAGAATTGTCGATTGATTCAAAGGTGATGTTATTTAGATTGAAAGTAACGGCTATGGTGTAAAGTAGAATGGTCGAATGGATTGTATTAATTGTTAATCAGTTGGTAAGTTAAAGACTAAATTATAATTTAGACTTGCTAAATTTCGATGGATATTCAATGTCAAAAACAATTTGCAACTGTTGACTAGTTTAGACTTGATGAATGGGTTGGGTGGTTGACGAAGCTGTGACTCCCCTGATAGTCGTCCTCTTGTGTCTCGTCGACCTTTTGTATGGGGTGTGGGTATAGTCTCCCTGTCAGTATTTGGTTCCTAGCACGTCGGAGTTTTCTAGAGTCCTCAGTCTAGATAGGATGTGTTGCGCCAAGATTATTGACGCGTCTATCACCGGGGGACGGCATGATTCCTAATGAGGGGATCATGGCGCGCCCTATTTGGATAGCAACGAATGATAACTTGGCCAGAGTCGGTGCCTTCTGTGTGAGTGTTGTTGAGCGTTGTAAGTTTGTTTTTGCGCACAGGTTGAATGCCTTCATGCGTTTGGTTTGCTCGCCTTGAGGTTCTAGTCTTTGTTCGTCAAGGTCGTTGTGTCGGGAGGGGGATGTTGTCCCTTGGCTTGTAGGCGAGGTCCTGTTGTGTCGGGCGGGTAGTCGTTTCTCCTTGTCTTAACGCATGTTTCGCCCCGTTTCTCCTGTGCTAGTGCATTGAGTCATAGTTGTCTGTTGCCTGGACTGCATGCTTACATTCGTCGTCAGTGGTGAGGTAAATGGTTGTCGTCGTCGCCTTCTCACCCTAAAAACAAAAAACAAAAAAAAAAATTGCACTTCTGCTTCGCTTGTAGTCGTAACGACGGGGCCGTTACACCATGTCTCTCGGATTGACTGTAACTGTCTATCCACAGATTGTTTTTTTGAAGCCAACAAAGTGGTGCGGACTTTTTCATAACCAGGGCTCTTGTACCCTTTTGGCGCTTCATTGACTGCCTTAATCATTTGTTTCCAATAAGGGGAGTGCACCAAATTGAATGCTAGCTTGAGCGCACATGTTCATCGTCTACTTCTCTACCTTGGTTATTAAATGTTGCTTCAAGAGGTCCCAAAGTAGGCCTTTTATTAGTCACAACAACTGGTCTAGATGGTATTGGAGGCTTAGTTGTAGAATCTTGCATGGGAACCTTTCCCTTAGTATGTCTCCTATCAGTAGTATTTTGCAAAGATGCATAGAACTGAAGTTTTGCAGGACACAAACCTAGTCCAGGTTTTCCATCTGCATCATTTGGACCAGGACATACCGTCACTCTTGTGTTAGTCAATCCAGTGAAATGGCCCTTCACTCTAGTGTATGAGTCATTCTAAACGTTATTGCATTCACTGCATCTCCATTTATATGAACCACCCTCGGTAGCTTTGCCAAGGATTTCCACATACTACCATAAAGGAGATCTTGGATCTTTAGTTGCCCCCTCACTGGTTCCATGTCTATAGCACTGCGTGTATGGGGAAGTTTAAATGGTTGTAAGTAAGAGCATGTGTACTAAGTTTTAAAAATCTGATGCATGTTAAGTTTGTTTAGTTATGCGTGACATTAGTAATAATTTCACCAAAAAGAAGCTAGGTGCACTCTATAATGCTTTTGGATGAGATGCATTTGTAATGTGTCTAAGCCTCATATAATACTCAAATAGAAAAAAAATGATGTATATATATTTATATACTGTAAGTATAATATATATATATATATATATATATATATATATATACTGTGTTATATATTTATAAATAACACAGTCCACATATAACAGTGTTATATATAAATATATAACACTTTGTATATATACATATATTTATATATAACATTGTTATATGCAGACTGTGCTAAATATAAATATATAACACATTCTATATATACATATATTTATATATAACACAGTATATATATATATATAGTGTTATATATTTATATATAACACAGTCCGCATATAATGTTGTGTTATATATAAATATATAACATAGTGTTATATATAAATTTATAATATATGTTTAAATTTAAAAACATAAAAAACTTATAAATATTAATACTGAAAAATAAATCGAACACATACCTGTCGGTTGCCCTTGTTGTCACTACATGACTGTCGCTACCTGATTCATGTGCCTCTGCACTATGCTCAAACAGTGAGTGTCGGCCCTGACCACAAGAGACAAGCGACGGCTTTTTCTATTGTTGTCTTGAAGTGGAGTCGGGTCCTTATAATACTTTCTGGAGGCCTAAACCCTAAAACCGCGCAGGAAAAATCCTAAAACCGCCCTGAAAACCTTGAAACTGCGGCTCAAGACCTAAAATCGTCCAGGAAAATTTCGGGATATGCGCGTGTGGGCTCGTTGGATAGTGGGATCCGTTTCCAAAAATCGTGATTCGTTTCCCAGCGAGCCGATCTATATCAACGGCCGTGGATCTGTTTTCTCTGAACCAGGATCTGTTTTAGTGACGTTTCCTTCGCGGATCTGGGAGGATCCTGATCTGAAACGCGGATTCGTGGATCCTACATCTAGACCCCGCGGATTCGGTAACACAGGTTTTGTAGCTTGGACAGGTACTTCTACATTGGCTAAGGTGACTAGCATGTAGAAGTCGTCCGACAAGTGACTCTCTAGACATAAAATGTACTTTTGTAATGCTTTATGTAATGTGTAAAAGATGACTTAAGTGATCTCAACAAGAGATTAAGTTCCAGCCATTGGATTAGAACTGAGATCTAGATCTAAAAGGTCAATTGTATTGGGTGGTATTATAAACCCATGGTATTGAGTCTGCGAGTGGTATTTGCATAAAGTGAATGTTATAAAAGAGTCTACTGATGAGTTAGTAATCACCATGAGTTTTCAAGAGGTGTGAGATCTCTTGTGTATGATCAGTGAGGTTAGTGTTGATCAGCTCTTAGAGAGGGGTATTCTCTTGGAGAGATTATCAGTATTGTGAGGGTTTGAGCACAGGTTTACAATTGGGTTAGTCTAGGTCATAGTGCAAGGGTTAGCTCAGGTTTCCTTGCTTGGTAAGCAGTTTCCAAGTGTTTTGGAGGGTTGTACCAGTTCTGTACGGCCTAGTACGGATTGTCGTACCATTTGGAGGAGAAGGGCGCTCAAGGGGCGTAGAGAAGATCTTGGAACGCCTCAGCCTTAGGAAGCCACTGCAAGTGGTTTGAGGCAGATCGGAGGTGTATTGACTCAGATCCGGAGGTTTTTGTCTGGTGACCTGAAAACTGTAAGTGCTTGTACAAATTTGTTAATCACAATAAGAAGAAGATAATTTGTTGATGGTTTTCCCCAGGGGTTTGGGGTTTCCAGGGTATATCTTGTGTACTGTGTACTGTGTACTGTTGTATGGTTGTTTGATCTTTTGTTGTGCATTTTCAGTTAACTTAGACAGTGTATTATAGTTGTTTAGCTTTTCAAATCTGCATATTATTTGCTGGTTAAAATCTGAAGTGAAACAATTAAACTGAAACTGTTAATTAGATTTGTTTAAGGGATGAAAAACTAACATGGTATCAAAGCAGAGACTCTGAGAACAGCCATAGTGAAATACGCAAGTGATTGCAGGAACTCGGTAAGCAATGCAGATCAGCAAGTAAGGGTTTTCA
The DNA here is from genome assembly GCA_032191745.1 of Picea mariana. NCBI lineage: Eukaryota > Viridiplantae > Streptophyta > Pinopsida > Pinales > Pinaceae > Picea > Picea mariana. The sequence goes on along the minus strand of JASDQU010587102.1, from coordinate 67,448 downwards.
TTACGCAGATCTGGAATTTTTCTGCAGAAGGTTAAAGGGTTGTACAGTGTCATACGGACGGTCATACAGCCTGCAAAAGGATAGCATTGGCTTGGCATTAGCTGGTTTTGTGGACGGCTAGGCCTCAGGAATCTGCTGGGACAGATTTGAGGTGAATTTGTTGAGTATTGGCTGAGTTATGGAGGTTTTTGCATAAAGATTGGGTTGCAGTTCTGCGCAGGGATTGCAAAGAATTCTTGTCGTGAGGGTTTCCAGAAGACAGCAACAAAAGGTTGGAGATGAGGAGGAACCAAATCTTGTTCTTGCGGGAAAGAGTAAGGGAGAGAGAAAGTCCAATGATTGGACTACCTCACGGGACAAGAAAAAAGACATGAGTAAGGTGAAGTGCTTCTCATGTAAGAAGACTGGCCACTATGCAAGTCAGTGTCCGAGCAAAAATAAAGGTAAAGGAAAGAAGCTAGTAAATGAGGACGAGGAAGCATTTGCAGCAAAATTTGAAGAAGAGTTCTCACTGGTTCAAGGCCCTTTTGAGCACTGGGGTTAGTGGTGCTTGGCTGGAAAATGCTAATGCATGGGTTGTGGACAATGACGCATCAAGCCATATGACGGGAGTAAGGTCGATGCTCCTTAGTGTTTCAAAGAAAGACTCAGACTGCTATGTGAAGAGTGGGATGCATACCAGGCATGCAATGAAGGGAGTTAGAAACATGGTATTCCAACTAGAGTCAGGAGTTTCTCTGGAGGTGGCAGGAGTGATGTATGTCTCAGGGCTGAAGGTAAATTTGCTTTCAGTATCAGCCTTGGAGGACATAGGATATGCAGTTACATTTGAGGATGGACAGGTACTCATACGTTTAGAGGGAGCAGATACCCAAGATGCAGCAGTGAGGCTTGGCATCAAGGAGGGTATTATGTACAGGGTGTTGGGATAGCCTGTAGTGGGGTCCAAGGAGATCTTGGATCGCAGATTAGTGTCAGAGACGGAATCTAGTGGACTAGTGGCTTCATCCAAGACTGTCAGCTGGTATGACATGACATTGATGGATGAAGAGAACAGGTTATCAGATCAGAGTGCAGCGGAGGTAGCAAGAGGGTCTTCTAGTTCAGAGGGAGCAGATACAGCAGCAGGAGATTTGATGGGGTCAAAGATTGATCCAGGAGGAGGCTCTTCCAGAAGTACCTTCCTAGCTAAGAGGGAGTGTTGAGTTTTGTAGCTTGGACATGTACTTTTACATTGGCTAAGGTGACTAGCACGTAAAAGTCATCTAACAAGTGACTCTCTAGACATAAAATGTACTTTTGTAATGCTTTATGTAATGTGTAAAAGGTGACTTAAGTGATCTCAACGAGAGATTAAGTCCCAGCGGTTGGATTAGATCTGTGATCAAGATCTAAAAGGTCAATTGTATTGGGTGGTATTATAAACCCATGGTATTGAGTCTACCAGTGGTATTTGCATAAAGTGAATGTTATAAAGAGTCTAGTGATGAGTTAGTAGTCACCATGAGTTTTCAAGAGGTGTGAGATCTCTTGTGTATGATCAGTGAGGTTAGTGTTGATCAGCTCTAAGAGAGGGGTATTCTCTTGGAGAGATTGTCAGTATTGTGAGGGTTTGAGCACAGGTTTACAATTGGGTGAGTCCACGTCATAGTGCAAGGGTTAGCTCAGGTTTCCTTGTTTCGTAAGAAGTTTCCAAGTGTTTTGGAGGGTCGTACCAGTTCCATACAGCCTAGTACAGATTGTCATACCAGCTGGAGGAGAAGGGCGCTCAAGGGGCGTAGAGAAGATCTTGGAACGCCTCAGCCTTAGGAAGCCGCTGCAAGTGGTTTGAGGCAGATTGGAGGTTTATTGACTCAGATCTGGAGGTTTTTGTCCGGTGACCTGAAAACTGTAAGTGCTTGTACAAATCTGTTAATCACAATAAGAAGACAATCTGTTGTTGGTTTTCCCCAGGGGTTTGGGGTTTCCAGGGTATATATTGTGTACTGTGTACTGTTGTATGGTTGTTTGATATTCCGCTGTGCATTTTCAGTTAGCTTAGTCAGTGTATTACAGTTGTTCAGTTTTTTCAGATCTGCATATTACAGTTGTTTAGTTTTTCATATCTGAAACTGTTAATCAGATCTGTTTAAGGGATGAAAAACTAACAGACATCACTACTAGTCCTACTCCACCATCAATATATTCTTCCAATGGGAATATACCAGATACACAAAATGTAGAGCTGACAGTTGTATGCATATTATTTCAGATTCAAATTTTGACATTACATATGATCCTCAAGTTTTTCTCCTTTCCAAGCAAATGAACTCAAGTTTTTCTCCTTTCTAAGTAAATGAACTCAAGGATGCTTTCAGTTTCAACTCCTTGAATTTGATTCTTGATTCAGGAGTCCAAATTCAATGCTTGCATTTGTTGAAGGGTTTACGGACATCGTTACCTGGGATTCCTTTTGATAGCTAGTAGAAAAAACTACCATAATATACAAGCTTGTAGAGAAGCTTGTAAAAGATGCAAATAGTAGCTTGCAAAAGGAGGCAACAACCAATTGTAGCAATTATAAAAGGGCCTGAAAAAATGTGATATGGTCTTTTATGAGCATTTTGTGCAGCTAAAAGATGGTCTTGTTGTTTGTCTTGACTACATTTGACATCATTGGGTGCACAACCTCAAGATCCCACTCAGTCAATGGCAAGTTTACTCCCACCACCTACGTATCAAGATGGAGCACCACATCCCATGATATAAGAGGATCTGTCCATTGTGCCATTTTTAATAGATCAAGTCTAGGAAGCACTTTGTTTTCATATGTCCCATATACTACCGCAATACAAGGGAGGTTCTACTGCTTTTTCCAAGACTTGGGGAGTTCCATTGTGATTTTATTTCACTACCTTGATGAGAGATGCCTAGCTATATGTTCAAAAGTCGATTATTCACAGATGGGAGACTTTGCACAACCTCTCCAAACCTAATACCATCAAGCTTGTTACTTCTTTCATTCAACATATCTCGATTGTTAGAGGCAATAAGCGCTAGGAAAAATCCCCATCCTTAGAGTCTGTAGGTGGCAAACTTGTAACACAATAAATTTCCTCCCACATGGCAAGAAAACATTCCATCTCTATGACACGTCAAAATCGGACCTGCTCCTTATAAAGTACTACTCACAAACATAGATTGAGCAACCAATCTTCCAAATGACCTCAAATGCTACAAGACACCATGCCTTTCGCTCTAGAGCTCCCCATAAGATCACCCAACCAAGTCCCCCTTCATCCCGAGTATTCCCTAAATTCCATAATCAGGCTTTGCATCGACCCTTTTGTTGACATTCACAAGAAATAGCAAGAGAATCGGATGGAAAAAACACAAACCCAAATTCTGCAATAAAGAGAAACATAAACCAGCACTACGGTAGAGCAACATTTGAAGAGAAATCAACCAAGAGGTGAGCAACCCTACAGAGAGAGTGACCCCAAGAACAACTGCACTAAAGAGAGAAATAAACCAAAGCACAAGAGAGCACACCACTTGATAGGTGCCCTTAGGCAAAACACTTTATTAGAAGGAAAGATAATCATGTGATGACAAATTACAAATGAGATTTGTGTATTTATATACAACTTAAAAGCAGGGATGATTTTAGGGGCTAAATTTCGCTCATGGGCTAATTTTCCATGGTTTTTCCAAAAATGAGATTCGCAATTTTAAAAATGATTCGCCCAAATTATATAGGATAAAATTATTTTACCTTAAAAATCGCCAAAATTTTATAAAAACTATATAAAATACTTAGAAATTTGAATATTTTTAAAAAAATATCGCCAAACATTTATAGTTGACATATGAAGGATTAGTAATATTCGTCAAGGTTTCTACATTTTAAGATAAATTTCCATCCTTAAAACCATCCCTGCTTAAAAGTAGGGTTCTTTCCCCAAGAGGGGTTATGAGCCTACATGTACAAGGTCAGCTTTAGCCAATCCTAGAAATATAATAATGATTACAATATAAGGTTAGTCGTGGCCAAAAGTGAAGCTTACACCATTTTCAACACACTTCATAGTGATAGAGGATGGCAAGGAGGCCCCTTGTGTCTTCTCCCTCTACCTCTACGTCTACTTCTACTTCCATATTTCTATTAAGTTAGGGCTTATTGCCTTAAGCGTTTTCCCTTTTGTCTTATCTAGATCAGGCTCTTCTCTTTCATTTATTAGCATTTGTATCTATTTTACTATGTCAGTTTCTCTTTAGTTTCTAGAAAAATTGTAAAAAGGACAAAGTTGCAGATTCCAAATTGTTGTAGAATCTTGATGGAGCAATAGATGGAGAATCTAAAGGTTGTTGTGTGTTCACCATTAAGAGTATTATCAGTGCTCGATACAAAAGTTTTCTTGGTTCTCGATAGATTTTCCTCTGTAGTTGACAGAAGTTGGCCTTCCAGTAAAATTGCACCAATGGAGAAAGTATAAATGGGGTGAAAATGGTTTTTTCGGGAAGCCATAACTTTCAGCTCAAAGATCGGATTGGGGCATAAGAATAGTCATTGGAAAGCTTATGCATAAGAGAATAATCTTGAAATATTATAATTTGGAAAGTGTGATATAATTCTTCATGAATTGAGCAGAAGCACATGTAGCATTAATTGACAAAATTCTATAATATGCATAATTCTAACAAAAATGGTTGCTTGCACATTTTGCATAATTAGAGGTATAAGAAGATCAATTCAAGCCTAGGATTGCATATCAAAGTCAATGGAGGATGCATAGAGAGCCTACAATAATGAGAAAGAAGCCAAAGGTCAAAATATCAATGTGGGTAATGATGAGACAAAATCAAATGGACATAGGAGCAAAGTCGAACCAGTAGAATTGGTAGAGATTATGAGAAGTCTGAGAATGGAAGTACAGAGTTATAGAGCTGACAATTAGAGGACAATGAGAGCACAAGAAGAGCAGAATCAAATAAATGCTCAAATGATGCAAAGCCTAAATCAGTTGCAGAGACGAGCAAAGAATGGATCAAGCTCAAGAAATGAGGAAGAAGATAGACATTATGAAAGAAAAGATAACTACAGAAGACCCAGTCACTCAAGAAGTTCTAGTAAAAGTCATCAACATCGGTCACCTCCTTACTCAATAGGAAGTTTTATGCATCTGAAGATTCAAGGAGCAGTCCAGAAGTGTCTCTTGTTAGGCATCAAAGAAGAAGATATGAGTTGGACAGTTTGCAAGGAGAGCTTAGGAAGCTTAAGCCACCATCCTTTGATGGTGAAAGAGAAAGGGAAGATGATGTTGAAGCATGATTGCTTGGAATCGAGAAGTATTTTCAGTTGCACAACAACTCATCAAACCTAGAAGCCAGGATTGCCACATACCATTTGCATGGAAAAGCTATGTGGTGAGATCTGTTGAAGCAAGTTGAGCACATTAATGAGAGCAAGATTATTTGGAAGTTGTTTAAGAAATATTTTCAAAACGAGTATCTTTCAGAGCACTATTATGACAAGAAGATGCAAGAGTTCTTTAAACTCAGGTTGGGGAGCACGACTGTGGGAGAATATGAAAATAATTTCTTGGGATTGTTGAAGTATGTGGGTTTTATAAAGGATAAAAAAGTGAAGATATAGAGGTTTCTGAGTGGACTACCATCTTTCTATAAAGATAAGATTCAATATGATGAGCCCAGAACTTTGGCAGAGACCATTAGAAAGGCTAAGTACCTGTATGAGCAAGGCAAGGGAAGAGAACCTTTACAAAAATCTTGGAAGGATAAGAAGAAAGTGAAATCTGATCAGAGTAGGAAGGGATTCAAACCTCCTTTCAACAAAAACAGTCCTCACATTTTGTAACTGAAATCTAGCAGTTGAGCAATCAAAAATCAAACGCAAATCAAATCAAATATTTAACAGCATTGTGCAATTCTGACAAAGCATATTTTGGCATCCAAGGAGAACAAGGGAATAGTAAGGAGTTTGAAGAGAGTTGGGAAGGAGAGCCTCTTTGGCATTCCTCTCCTCACAACCATTCTGTAAATATTTCTACATTCAAATAATGAAGCGCTTCTCTTGATATTGAGCGTTTTGAAATCTTTATCTCATTGTTCCTTATAGATAGTTTTCGATGTCTACCAAGCTACCAACATTCTTTCTATTTCGAATAATAATGGTTCAGTGGTTTCAATCTGTCTCTTTTCATTATTGATAGGAGATGGGAATCTTGCTCGAATGGTTCCCTTTTACACGAAGAATATGAAGGAGGTATGTTGGTTTCTCACCCTTTTCAGAAGTTAAACACAACTTTGTTCCTGATCGTAGTTTCATATCTACTATGCATCAAAGATGTTATTATGCAAGTGGACGTTGATACACATTCCTATTTTTTGAGCTACACCAATGTGTTTTGTATATTAGACATGAAGTCAAAGGTTTAGTAGTATGCTAAACAACGAATAGCGAGACGGATCTATCTCGGGTGATCAACCCTCAGCATGCAAATAAGGTAAGCTTGGTCAACAATGTCTTCCATGCTTATTCTTTCTACAGTTTGTCTAGAATTCGTTCCCCATGCATCATGGATTAAATGTCTAAATCCATTGCATTAATGTTTGTGCTTATTCAAGCAAGATGATACTGAATATATTTGTCTCCTTAGTAAATGTTTACTCCAACAGCGAAACAATTTGTATGGTTTCCAGAAAATACTTCTTTCTTAGCTCTAAAGATATGTTATGATCAAGATTGCCAAAGCGCCCATCAAACAAAGGAGAAACCAAAATGTTTTAAGTTGAGCTTCTCTTCTCAATGTTCAATGTTGGTTGAGTGACTATTCATTAATTCTCATATCTTGTGAGTGAATGATGTATTCACTCACAATTGATGGCATGATGGGAGCCGTGTGGGCTAGCTAGAGTGGTTGAGTGCTTTGAGCTTCATGCAAGAGTCTCAAGGTCAATCCCTTGAGCTCATTGCCTTTGTTGTGTGCCTCACTCAATTCCCTTACTGGGTCAAGCATTGTAATCAGCACTAACATATTTACACTGTGTACCATTTGCAAAATCCGAGGAAGTGCCTAGGGGTTTCCCCACTAGATTTTTCTTGGAAAAAAAATTAATGACGGGGTGGTGATTTGGTTTGCATGAGCTTGCAAATGATGCAATTGGATTTTTTGCTAAGCCCAATCAAACCTGCAATGGACAAACAAATTCTTTTGGACAGTTGAACAAATTCTTCTCCATTTGCTCAATGCATGCTTGAGATGTTGAATGGAGAATGGACATTCCATGTGTTAGCTCCATAATTTGGCTTGACAACATGTGGGACTACTTCAGACTTGTGTCACTACCCCACTCTGCTCCCTGCATTCCTCTGTGTAGAAGGATGTTGGGGCATGAATGTGTATTTGTAATGTCCCTAATCCGGAACCCTTTGTAATTGTACATATAAGTTGGTGAGTCGATTGGTACCAAGTGTAAATTTAATGTACATTTAGGCTGGTGAGCCAAGGACACCCGGTTTTGGTGTTGCGCGCATCAGAGTAAGTGCGCAAAGAATTGTTATAAAGACAGGGTGCATACAATCTATGTGTTTCATGCACCTGGGCAAGTGCACACATTGCACTGTGTTGTGTGCACTTGGGTAAGTGCACGGTAATGACCTGGAAGTGTGTGGTACCAAGTTATATATATATATATATATATATATATATATATATATCACTGTTTATGTTTTGAGGTCAAAGAGTCTGTGTGATTATGAGGCTAGTGAGCCTGGACACAAATAGGCTAGTGAGCCTATCCATGTAAATTTAATCATGTTTATTAATATAATATTGCATCGTTGCACGCTGACTGACTCAAACGAAAAGAGATGGAGGGGCCTACTGCACCGGAAAAAGGGAAAAAGGGGGGTGACTTATAAGTCTTAGGGAATATTTTATAATAATTTCGAGAAAAGTGTAATATCAGATATATTATTTTATCCTAAGTTCACGAGGATAGGGAACGGGTCACCAAGTGGCCGAAAGCTACTTTTGAAGGTGACAAGTGTCAAGTGGAAGGCATGCAATATATATTGTTGGCCTTAGTGTATTTTGGGGAGGATGGCATTATTGCATGGAGTTTATGGATTATTCAGGAAAAGATTCATGTTGCAGGCTCTCGTGAGCAGAAGGGGGTTGGAATGTATGGAAAATCTGATTATTACCTTATCTGCAACAAGAAGTTTGTAAGGAGTTGTGGGGCTACATCTAGAGTTTCATTGTCGAAGAGTCGGGTTGACAGACCATGAGCAGTCTCTCTGGGTGAGAGACTGGTTGTTGTGGAGAGGTTGTTAGACCCGTGGGCATACTCTCCAAGCGAGAGTTTTGCTGACAGTTGTTCCCTAGTGCATTGAGCAATAGTCGCAGGGCTCGGAGACTTCCTGTCTGGCATGTTGTTTATAACCTTGGGAAGGGAAGTGGGGCAGCCAAAGGACTGTTGAGCAAAGAAGGGGCACACTTCCTTGGGTGTGATAGGTGCATAGGGAATAAGGGATTGTGGGCTAGTTGCAGCAGCGGGCACTTAGGACTAGGCAATTTTGTTGAGTTTCAAACCATAGCTTGTCGCTAGGACCTTTTTGCCCTAGTGGAGTTGAGCCCCAGCTCGGGGGTGACTTGATGTTGAAATCTTATGAGCAACAATGTCTATGGTTGGGAGGAACGTCTGAGTCAAGGCCGCAGTTGGTGACTTTCCTTTAAGATAAGTGTTCCTTATGTACTTGTCTTGGTTACTAGGTACATTTTTGTCTATGTTTGACATGGTTTAAATTCTTGTATGTGTTGCATATAAGTATTTGTTGTTTTTTGGTTTAATGTTGCTTGCGCATATAAGTATGGTGTTTTTAGCCTTTAATTGTAGTTATGCATGAGTATGTCAATTGATGGTAACTTCGCATGTTAAGTTTAACCTTGTGGTTTGGTTATGAGTCGTCAAGAAGAGGATTGAGTGGCCGAGTGCGCGGGATTGTAGCTTGTGTGCTTCAAAAGGCTAGAACGCATGTGTGTGTGGTTAAGGAATTAGACCCTGCGCACAATAATATCAGAAGTGGCGCATGATGCCCAGGTGGTTGTGCGCATAGCTGTACTGTGTGGTCAATATGTTGGTGCGCGCAGTTGTTTGATTTAATTTCGTTACTTAAGGTTGTATTAAAAGAAATTGTTTCTTTCGTTGTTACAAGTTGTGTAGCACGACTCAAGTTCGGGCCAAGCGCGTTACTTCAAGTGAAACTGCGCGGATTGTGTTTAAAGTAGAAAT
>JASDQU010587102.1:37510-49281 GCA_032191745.1 Picea mariana | reverse complement strand
AGGTCCTGAGGATGCAACCTAGGAGTGTGAGGATGCTATGCGAGCAGAGTATCCTCATCTTTTTTACAATGTTTGAAATTCGGTATGTATATGCGTATAAGAAGCACTAAGGACAATGCATAAATAAGGGGGAGGGGATTGTAATGTCCCTGATCCAGAACCCTTTGTAATTGTACATATAGGCTGGTGAGTGGATTGGTACCAATTGTAAATGTAATGTACATTTAGATTGGTGAGCCAAGGACACCTGGTTTTGGTGTTGCGCGAAGAATTGTTACAAAGACAGGGTGTGCATAGTCTATGTGTTGCGTGCACTTGGGCAAGTGCACACATTGCATTGTGTTGCGTGCACTTGGGTAAGTGCGCGGTAATGACCTCGAAGTGCACGGTGTTGAGTTATATGTGTGTGTGTGTGTGTGTGTGTTTTGAGGTCGGAGAGTCTGTGTGATTATTGTTGAATTTTCAATATGCTAGGCTCAAGCATGAGGTTTATTTCATTTTAGCATTTACTTGAACCATGAGCAAATGCAGCTACACAATTTACAAGTGTTGCAATAACCAAGATCACAAGAAGAAATACCATGCACAAGAACACAAGAAATATCCTAGGAAAACCCTTCTCAACAAGGGAGAAAAACCCAGCAATCCTTTGTTATATTCTCAAGAGAAGATCCTCCAACCATGAAACCCTGATCCACACAAGAGGGTGCTCTACTACCTTGAAACTTGTGCCCAAGAGAGGTGCGCACTTCAGCCCTAGAAGATGTACTTACTAAAATTGCCAAATGACAAATGACTTGTGTGTTTCCTCAATGGAGAAATCACCTTTACTTATACTAGACTGGACAGACCAAAAGTGTTGTCTGTTGGAACAACAGGGCCGACCTCAATAACTCAGAAAATAATTAATTATTACAATAACCATTAATTATCTTTCACACATGGTGGAGCCGACTTGTACCCTTTACATCACAATTAGGGTTATAGGTAAATCTCACTCTCTTACAATATAGCAAGGGATCTCACCCACCCACTAGTGCTTAGCCACTAGGGGCACGTCCTCCTGTGCTTAGCCACAGGGACGTCCTACTCAACAGATCTCTATCTCACTGAGTCACATAGGAGAATCATCTTGAGTACCACATCGTCTCAACTCTCTACACAGAGGAGAACGATACACCCATCACGTGGGCACCTTCACCCCTCATAGGGGTACACATCGTTTCATCTCAAACGACACACCCATCTCATGGGCATCCTCACCCCACACAGGGGCATACACATCGATACACCCATCTCATGGGCATCCTCACCCCACACAGGGGCACACAACGTCCCATCTCAGTCTTAGAGAGGAACGACACACCCATCACATGGGCACACCCAACTCATGGGCTTCCTCACAGGTTGTCTCACTCAGTCTCAGAGGAGAATGTGTCGTGGAGGATGTCTCACGAAGTTGTAATCATCAACAATTATGACGTTGGTGAGCCTGGACGCAGAGAGGCCAGTGCGCCTATCCATGTAAATTTAATCATGTTTATTAATATAATATTGCATCATTGCGCGTTGACTGACTCAAACGAAAAGAGATGGGGGGGCCTACTCCATCGGAAAAAGGGGGGTGAGTTGTAAGTCTTGGGGAATATTTTATAATATTTTCACGAAAAGTGTAATGTTAGATATATTATTTTATCCTAAGTTCCCGAGGATAGGGAACGGGTCACCAAGTGGCTTAAATCTACTTTTGAAGGTGACAAGTGTCAAGTAGAAGGCATGCAATATATATTGATGGCCTTAGTGTATTTTGGGGAGGATGGCATTATTGCATGGGGTTTATGGATTATTCGGGAAAAGATTCATGTTGCAAGCTCTCGTGAGCAGAAGGGGGTCGGAATGTATGGAAAATACGATTATTACCTTATTTGCAACGAGAAGCTTGTAGGGAGTTGTGGGGCTACATACAGAGTTTCATTGTCGAAGAGTCAGGTTGACAGACCGTGAGCAATCTCTCTGGGTGAGAGACCGGCTATTGTGGAGAGGTTGTCAGACCCGTGGGCATACTCTCCAGGCGAGAGTTTTGCTGAGAATTGTTCCCTAGTGCGTTGAGCAGTAGTTGCAGGGCTCGAAGACTTTTTGTCCGGCCTGTTGTTGGTAACCCTGGGAAGGGAAGTGGGGCAGCCGAAGGACTGTTGAACAGAGAAGGGGCACACTTCCTTGGGTATGACAGGTGTGTGGGGAATGAGGGATTGCGGGCTAGTTGCAGCAACGGGCACTTAGGACTGGGCAATTATGTTGAGTTTCAGACCATAGCTTGTCGCTAGGACCCTTTTTTGCGCTGGTGGTGTTGAGCCCCAGCTCGGGGGTGACCTGATGTTGAAAGCTTATGAGAAACAATGTCTATGGTTGGGAGGAACGTCTAAGTCAAGGTCGCAATTGGTGACATTCCTTTAAGATAAGTGTTCCTTATGTACTTGTCTTGGTTACTGCGTACATTTTTGTCTGTGTTTGACATGGGTTAAATTCTTGTATGTGTTGCATATAAGTATTTGTTGTTATTTGGTTTAATGTTGCTTATGCATATAAGTATGGTGTTTTTAGCCTTTAATTGTAGTTATGCATGAGTATGTCAGTTGATGGTAACTTTGTTTGTTAAGTTTAACCTTGTGATTTGGTTATGAGCCATCAAGAAGAGGATTGAGTGGTCGGGTGCGTAGGATTGTAGCCTGTGTGCTTCAATAGGCCGGAACTCATGTGTGTGCGGTTAAATAATTAGACCCTACGCACAGTAATATCAGAAATGGCGCATGATGCCCAAGTGGTTGTGCACACAATTGTACTGTGTGGTCAATATGCTGGTGCGCGTAGTTGTTTGATTTAATTTTGTTGCTTAAGGTTGTATTAAAAGAAATTGTTGCTTCCGTCGTTACAAGTGTAGCGTGACTCAAGTTCGGGCTGAGCGCATTACTTCAAGTGAAATTGCGTGGATTGTGTTTAAAGTAGAAACTGTGCAGTGAAATTTTAATATAACATGGCTCAGTAGAAGGTTGGGATGTTACATTATGGTATCAGAGCTTTGTCAGAGTGTTTTATGGAGTAGCATGGCCCAGCCTGGGTGGTTGGGGATGTTACAAATTGGTATCAAAGCTTTGCCAGAGTGTTTTATGGAGTAGCATGGCCCAACCTGGGTTGGGTGGCTAGGGATGTTACTGTATTTACATCCCTGACATTCAAACGATCTTGAAGGATGTCATGGGGGTCACTATGTTATCTTAGCCTCTTGATATTTGAATGGATGATCTTAACAGATGTCAAGGGGTGAATGTGTATTTAGACTCCTAGCATCCGATTGGTCTTTGGATTTGTTGGCTAGTTCATGTGGGCGTTATAAATAGTGAGGTTCTTTGCCATTGATTTGAACAGTTTCCGTTTAGGCATTGAGGTATTGACAACAATACCACCTTGCCCGTCAACAATACCATAACATAAAAAAATTAAAAAATATAGCCTAGCATAGATCCATTGTAATCCTAGATCTTTTAAGCAGCAAGAGGTTTGCACTTGGGTTTTTTCTTGATCCTTCTCGATGCTTAATAAATATGGGGTTAAGATGGAACTTGGTAATAAATGAGGGTGACATGTCTCTTGATTATTCATGTTTGTATAACATGGCCCCATCTATGATCACCCAATAATGTCTATGTCAATGCAAAATTCTCTCATTTTTTGTATCTCTTCTCTTTTATTTGTATTAAATTAAAATTTAAGATGCATTATGCACCCCATGCTACATTTTATTATTTATTGATTTTATCCCCTTTCAACATGGATTTGATTGCTTTCTTTTTTCACTTCACATATTTCTACTCAATGATTCATCTGCTGAAAGCAAAAGGAGGGTTCATTGAGAAAGCACAACTTGATAAAGCCTTGCAACCTCTGTGGTGGTTCAAGACATATGGCTAGGGTGCTTTGTGATTTTTCTTATACAGAGTAATATTATCATTTGTTCTAACACCAATGCATAATTTGTTAGGAAGCCTCTTACTTTATTAAATAGATGGTAAATATTATCCCAAGGACCATAGTCCATGCTACTATCAGATTTTTCAATTGATTTTGATCTTCCAACTTATTATTGGCATCCTCAATCTGAAATTCGTATCCTAATACACTAATGAAAGCCGGAAAAAATTCTTAGTAATGCTCTTACTATGTATTTTTTCAGGTTATCACATGAAGCTTGGTAAAGTTATCCCACACATTTTTGTTTCTCACTAGTGACTACTACTTTTCAGCCATTTGTACTCTCTTCATGTCTCAACATTCAGTCCATATCCAGGAAGTATATTTGTATGCGTTTCAGTGAAAGATTGGGGGGTTGGATACCAAAGTAACTCCCATGTACCAAATATTCTAATAATAAGCGGTATTGACAATTGATCTTAAAAAATGACCAGAGCCACAAGAGGGTAATTGAGTTAGTGAAAGTGGGGTAGTGTTATAGCCCCCACCAAGTTTCGATTCCTCAAAGAAGTAGCTAGCACGCTCCCACAAGGAGGTTGTTCATTAGTGAAGCCATCATGGCTGTAAAGTCAGGTTGGGTGGTACATGCCCCAACATGAACTATATGTTAATGTTTAAGCTATTATTAGAGTTCTTTGCATTTCAATAAATAACAATAGCATAAGATAGGATCACTGAGAAATACACAATCACAAGAGACACATCATTTATCCTGGGAAACCCTCATGGGGGAGAAAACCCAGCAAAACTTCCTTATTATAGATAGCCAATACAATGCCAAGAAATAACTCAAACAAATACAGAAAGTCCTCTCCCAAGGATGCGCCTCTCTCTCTCTCTCTTCTTCAACTGCAGCTCCGAAACTTATCTCTCAATGAACAAGTGAGTGTGTGTCTAACTGAGGCGCTAGCCTCCTTATTTATACAACACTGGCACGTGTGGAGGTGTCTTTTCACTGGCAGGGCCGACTTCTCCTTCTGGGTGGTTATAACCACTTTTAGTATATTATGGGGCCTCTTTAATATATTCTGGGGCCGACTTCTTCTTCTGCCTATTACAATTATATTTTGACCAATCTACAAAAGGGGATTTGGTCCTTTACAATAGCCGACATGATCAATCCGCAATGGGGATTAATCCAATGAATAATATATCAATAATAATTTAAAATCCATCACAGACGCCCCTCCTAATCCAGGAATCTGGAAAGCGATTTGGAGCTCCAAAACCGTCCCTAAAATAGACATGTTCGTCTGGACACTGGCTCACAAAAGTATCCTAACGGGAGAAAATCTCAGGAAAAGGGGCTAGGAAGGCCCCTATAGGTGCCCACTCTGCAGTAAGTCAGAAGAAACAATAGACCATCTCCTCATTAATTGTGAATTCTCCAAGGAAGTCTGGAGAAGAGCAATGGGATTGCAAAGTGGAGTAGCTATCCCTGCTGATACAAGTAGCCTACTCCAAGACTGGGCCTCCAACTTCCCGTTTCATACAAAAAAAAGYAGCCARACCTTTKCTCTATGGAAAATGCTTCCCAAGTTTACTCTATGGGGTTTATGGCTGGAAAGAAATAACAGACTCTTCAGAGAAAGMAAAAGAACCCYTGGACAAGTAGCAWCCAAAATTCGGGCCTTCATGGAGGAAAGTGCCYCTTACCACAATCAGTTCAAGCGATCCAGAGTACCAGGGGAGGAAAATGAACAATGGCTGACCCAGTTTAAGATCCAAAGCATCGATAAGGACAATTCCCCTCCCAAGGATAAGGTCCCCTGGGAACTCAGAGAAAACGAACAAGAATTTGATAATTGGAAAGCAAAGGAGAAAAACCACAATCTGTTCTTTAATGGAGACTCTAAAGGAAACCCAGGCCTGGAACGAGGAGGGGGGGTAATTGAAAGTCCAAACGGCACAACTCTCCTGAGATTCGCTTGGGGACTAGGAACTGAAACCAATAACAGAGTCGAAGCCCTAGCACTGTGGCAAGGACTTAACCAAGCAATCAGCAGTAACATTCAAGAGTTGGTAATAGTCGGGGACTCCAGGGTAGTAATTAAAGCTTTGATCCACCACTCCTCTCTTCAAAACGCAAAACTGAATAATCTGTTGGACAAGATACACCTTCTCCTGAGAAAACTCTGGAAGTTCAAAATTTATCACGTTCTACGAAAGTTAAATGGAAGAGCAGACAATGAGGCAAATAATGGAGCCCGCCTCAAAGCTGGGGTCATGCACCTAAATGGAACCATGATCAAAGCAGATGTCCCATGAGTCAATGAAAAGAGACCACGGATTTGCAAAGGCATGTGCTGGAAATGGAAAACAAAAGGGGATGGGACAACAACCAAACAACATCAGCGCTGGCACTAAAGGACAAGAAAGGGGGACAAAAGGGACATCGCAATCCCCATGAGGCAGGTAAATCGGATAAGGAGGGGATCCAAGCAGTAGACAGTCCATACCATTCTAACCAGGGAAATCAAGCCTCAGATTCGCGCAGAGGACAGAGGCAGCACCATAAGAAAGGGGGAACCCCTCCCCATCGAGTTCATACAACAACAGCCAAGCCAGAAGAAGAGAGGAGCTGAATGTAGAGGGCGCGAGTCAATGAACAAAGAGGAAAGGAAACGCAAGAGGAGAGGATGGCGACCAGCTCGGGAGCGAAGCCGACCACAGAAGAGAGGCTGAATGCGATGGATCAAGCGTTGGAAAAGCTGAAGCAGATGTTGAATTACTAGCTCGACTTTCTCCAAAACTTGGATGAAGAGGCAGGAAGGCGAATGGAGCAGCTGGAAGGGGATCTCAACACCCTCAAATTCGGAATTACCGAAGAGCTTGGCAAATTACATAAGGAGCTGAAGAGCCCTAAGAAGGAATTTGAAGAAAGAATAGCCCAGCTTGAAGATAAAATGGCCAAGCTGAACAGTGACTGGAACCAACAGCCAGAGAAATAACTCAGCCTCCAGCCAGAATTTCGATGAAGACAACAATCCAGCAAAATTGGCATTTTGTATAGAAGCCATGGCTGTAAATAAAGTTGTAAAAAATCCCTCACTGGAAGGCCATATGAACCTCCAGAAAGGTACTCGGCTAAGTATAGCTGTACTCAAAGATGTATTGGAACCAGTGGCTCAGCCACTGCCTTTATATTAATATACCATTATCCGTTTTCGTCAAAAAAAATATATATATATATATCAATAATAATTAGAATACACTTTGCAGTTACATTATTTCAACACTATATGGAAGTATCATCCTCTTGAAAGACGGTGAATGATCAAGCTTCGTTATAGGAAGCTTTCTCAATTTCCTTAATAAATGGTCTGAGATCTTGCCACCTCTGGTCCTTTGGACAGAGACGTGAGACAAAGGACCATGGACAAGGAAGGCCAAGATCATGGGCACGCATCTATAATAAAAAATATTTCAAACAATAGGATGGCTCAAAAGAGGAACAAAGGGACTAAATTTCATGTTTTAGGCTTGTAATCCACTAGTATTTAATATTGTTGATTATAATGAATGCTTTCACAACTCATAACAAGCAAGCTTATAGAAGATATGGAAAGGATCACAGTTCTTCCAAAACTAATCTCCGAAGTCAGCTGAAAGGTAGCCAGGAAGACGTCCAGAACATTCCAGCCCATGACATCAATAGTGATAGATCTCATATGTTTTTGGAGAACATACTATTCATCCACCAAATTTTGACAAATGCAGAAACCACCCATTTCAAGAAATGAGAATAATCCATCCCTAAAATCCTAAACATTCATTGGAGATCTTCAGATTTGGATTCACAGTGTTACCATTCAAGTCCTCGCCCAAGCTGTCAAAGTCCTAATTCACAAGGTGAAGACCTAAGAGCAACTTGTAGAGGTCATCCACTGTCACCTCAATAACCCACCGCCATTCTTTATGTTGGTTCATTTCCAACTCAAGGAGGGAATCCCTAAACACTAAGTCTTGGATGAACAAAAAGACTCAAAAGGGGGTTCAGGAGACTTAGTGTCAATCTGGTTTTATTATGATATTCAACTTTAAATTCCAGATTTATCAAAACAGAAAATGAACCTACAAGATATGGTAAATGAATGGTTTCTTAGGTTCAAACTTCAATTTCAACCTGGGTTCGATTGTAATTTTCTGCTGCAAATTTTGGATTCGTTGTACATCAAATAAGCCTAACAAAAGATGCCAAAACAAGGGAGTTTTTTAGGCTTAGAAGCAACTCTAAGCTTATGGATGATTTAACCATACACTTCAGATTTTAGAATAGCAAAAGAAAGATTCATTTGCTGGGAAATAAAAAATCTAAGCAAGTTTATTTTTCTGTGTAAATTTCATATTTCAAAACAGCCCACAAATTGTTACCTTTGGGCTCAAGAAATGAAATCTGAATTCTGATTTTGCATTTACTTACTTTAGAATTTAAACCAGCAAAGTACAAAGTGAAGATTATGAGTTTTAGAGGGTTGGAAAGCAAGACTAGTGCCTAGAATTTCTATTGGGTAAATGGACTCTATGAGATGATGTTTTAATGAGCTGTTTCCCTTGAAATAAGGGCTAACTAAGATCAAAACAAATAAATTACAGCAACCTTATATGGCTGTCTCAGAATGCAGAAAATTTGTTTCAAGTCCCTAATTAAGGAAGAGCTTCAAATACATCAAGAGGGTTGTTTACTACTATAAAATGTAAATTCCGGCCACTTCATATGAAGAAATATGGCATTCTTTTAACCATTCCAGCAACAAAAAAGAAGAATTTAGATGGAAATAAATCACACATAAACCCTTCCAAGCAAAGAACAAAGTTACCCGGATAAATGTCTTCTTGATATGCTTGAAGAAACTCAATTAGCCACATTCAATTTCACCAATATAGATCCAAATACATCAAAGCTCAAGCTCCAAAAGCACCTCCAAAGATTAGAAGCCATAGTCTCAAGTATCTCGACTCTCCACAAACTTTCAACAACCATTACAATAGGAGGAGTCTATATTATATAGAGTTTAGGCTCAACAACCTTCTCAATAAAATAATAATATCAAGTCTAAAACCCTAGATCTATTCTAGGAAAGCATTAAAAACTAATACCATATTACTAACTCAATGGACAAGTCAAACAACTAATAAAATAAGAGTGATTGTGCCCCATGTACAAATCTCCAAGCATGTGGGCTCCAATAGGTGGGACGCACCCTCAAAATAAGCATAGGAATGTGTCAAAGGCTCCAACGTTCTCCATGAACTCCTCAAAGACAAATCACTCCACCAACTAATCCTCAAAAAATAACGCAAACAACAACCTCATGCCACACATGTGAGTCTCCCAATGTGAACGCATCCTCAAAATGGATGATACACCAAGTAAAACCTCCTATAGTAATGCATGTAGCTCCTCCAAGGTGGCATGTGTGAGTGGCTAGGTACAATATCCCATCAATATATGCATAGACCAAGTAAAATCACATCCATATGGCACGTGTGGCCCCTGGGTGTGCTCTCCAAGGCATAACGACCCTCAAAGAGAGTGCAAACGACTAGATCTAAGAGAGACTATGTCAACCAATATCAACTATCATTAATCCATGTGCAGAGTGGACCAAAACTCCAACAAACTCCTGGGAGGAAGGGGAAGGCCCCTTCTCAACAATAAAATAATGATATATCATGAAAATACCTCAACAATGTGCACAGAAGGGGAGTGCTCCATTTGGGAAGGTGAATCACATCATAATAAAGTATCTCAATTGTGAAAACCCATCAAAAAGGCTAGGGCATTCACACACTAAGACATCCATGTTGGACAACAATGCCACATATAACCCCAAGAAACAATATACCAAGTGAACAAAGGGGCTAATGTGTCAAGCGCTCACCATAGATAACCATAAGAAATACATCAATAAGTACTAGGGCACTCGACAAATAAACTCAAATACCATCCCACCAAGGTCTAATCATGTCTCAAGTGATGATCAACACATAAGAGAAGGGAACAATGTGAGATGTACCCTCCTAACCAATCAAACAATGACCTAGTGATCTCCATCATGAACAAGATACAATCTCAAAACACCATCACAAGGTTGAATACAAAGCAACTGGAAATATTGCTAATGCCTAGGGACACAAACCAATAACTTTGCACTATCCACTTTTCTCTAAACATCATGCACCGAACCGTTGAGCAGTTAGTCAATAGAACCATAAGGGTAATGCCAGGTGTTACAACACAATCTAGCACCCACAAAGTGTAAAGTCCCAAGCACCAAGGGGCTAGTCTTGTGCAACTCAGGAAAGCTACCCATTGTCACCACAATAGCTCTTCCTCTCTCTTTTGGTTGGATCTTCTCCAACATAAGGGGGGCTTCCCCAAGGATAGGATTATCAAGGCTATGGAGTGGGGGCTCAAGGTGAAAAATGAAGAGTAAGCCTTGATAAAACAATGTGGTTGTAGTAATTGTTAAGAAAATTAGCGAGGAAAGGAAAWGGTGAGACTTTAAGTTAAGTCAATGAAAGAACAAGTCCCAGCCGTTGATCTTGCAAAAGATCCAATGGCTGGGATCTTCCATGAAATTGAGGGCCCACACACAAACCCTAAGGTGAGGGAAAAGAAAAAGAAAAGGTAAGTTTTCCAGCAGTCTTAGTAACCCGAACAGGAGAGGAGGCGCGTGGCGGCACACACAACATGATGAGCAGGCTAGCCAGTGCGGCTAAGGGCAACCCGCATCTGGCATAAGAAATCTGTGCACACGGAGTAGCACAGGTACTCAGGTCTAGCAAGGTTATAGCCACCTAGTGTTACTCCAAAACTGCAGCCAAAGAGAAAGGAGGAGTTGTATCGAGTATGAATATGTCTGCACAACAAAGAAAACCGATCCGTACGAGTTTGTACAACCTACAAGAGTACGAGCTCTAGCTACAGGAGTACGGGATTCAATTAAAATGATAGGGCTGTAAGAAGTCAACTAGTGTTGTCTTTTGTATTTTCTGTTGAGACAAATAAAATGCTCGTTATCTCTCTCATTTATATTTCTGTTTAGTCTTGAACAATTATTATGTTCTGTAAAGAATGTGTACACCCTTTCTGTTAGCATTTTTATTTTACATGGTATCAGAGCCAGGTTAAATGAACAGTTCTCCTCAAACAAAATGGCAGAGGAAGTGTGTACGGCCTGCCTGTCTTCCATCCAAACCAGCGAGGTCTGGTATATAGACAGTGGAGCATCCAGTCACATGACTGGCCACAAGCACTACTTCAGCAGCCTGAGTGAAAAAGAATTTGGGTTTGAAATCCTACTTGGTGATGACTATGCCTGTCATCCAAAGGGAGTCGGAACTGTAAGGTTTGAGAGGGAGTCTGGGAAGCCTTTCTACCTATTAGGTGTTCTTTATGTTCCTGGATGAAGAAGAATTTGGTCTCAGTTTCAGCCCTAGAAGACAAGGGTTATGAGGCCTCCTTCAAGGATCGAAAGGCCTACATCAAGCCCAGATGGTTGAGCAAGGGATCTAAACAAGTCATTGGAGTAAGAAAGGACAAGTTGTATAAAATTTAAATTATAGTTCGACTCCCACTATGCTCTAGCAAGCAGCAGCAGTACCAGAGACTGTGAGCTATGGCACATGCGTGTAGCTCACCTCGAACATGGTGCTCTCAAAATTCTGGGTAAGATTGTGACAGGGATGCCCTCATTCACTACAAAACACCATGAAGTATGTAAAGGTTGTGTTCTAGG
>JASDQU010587102.1:12802-34209 GCA_032191745.1 Picea mariana | reverse complement strand
CAAGGAAATCATATACTCATAAATCCTTACTCATTGTTGATGAAACCCTCCTGATTTCCTTGTTGTTGAACTGAGGATGAGGGTTAGGGAATCCACTACACCTCCAAACCCTCCATTGCCTCTGCAACTTAGCACCAATCCTATGGCACCTTTACACAAGCCCTTACACAGGGTTGTCCTCCAAAAACAGTTATACCTCGCCCCTTACAGGCCTCTCTGTTGGCAGGCTATACACAGGCTAGGCCTCCCTTGGTTACCTGTTGCTAGGCTGATTGTAGGCTGACAGTAACAGCCCAAAATCCTGACTATAACAGCCCTAAGAGCAGCCCTCAAAACTACCCAGAAATCAACAATTGGGTTGATTGTACCATTCCATTGATCCTGGTTGTTGCATCCCTCAAAATCTATTGTACCAGCCTTCCACTCTGCAGACTGAGGCTTCTAGGTTGTGGCTTCCCTTATCCTTGCAAGTCGAGCCTCCAATAGGCTGGGGCTTCCTTCTTCTTGCAAGTCGAGCCTCCTCTAGGCTGTGGTTGCCTTCTTTTTGCAAGTCGAGCCTACTCTAGGCTGCGGTTGTCTTCTTCCTTGCTGCAGTTGCCCTCTTCCTTGTCCAAACTCACTTCTAGACAAAAGAACAAACCCTACAATTGAGGTTCCAAGGTGTTGGTTGGGTCTAGGCCCTACCCGACCCTCCTCTCCAAGCTACTTGCCCAAAACACTTACAAAACTGCAGAATTGAGGCTTACCGGTCCCCTCTCCATAGCTAGTTGAGGTCACCACAACCTCACTCCAAGATATGAACATCACATTCACCTTGTGCTTCAACTTCTCACATGTCCTCCCTTTATATAACTCAAAAGGGTATGGAAGAAGCCCCTCATTTAACTCAAGATTAAATTAGACTTGTTTTTTCACGCATGTGGGTGTGAATCCCCAACACAATCCCACAAAGCCCCACACTTCGCACAAAGGATTTTCTCAAGGAAAAATCAAAATATGAGTGTCAAGAATGGCTCCCACATGCTCGACACCTAGGCTCATGTGGGAATACCTCCCGATGCTACAAAAACATCAACACTCCCTCTTAGCGTGGGAGGTATTCTATCCTCCATTACCTGGAAGTATTTATGCCTTCCATACTGGAAGTAGCTCTGCCTCCCACACTGGATCCGCTACCACAACTACTCCCTCTGTCACCAAAGCAAACCTTGTTGTATGGCATAGTTCCTTCTTGGAAGACATGCTGCTCCTAGAAGCCTCCTGCTTTTGAGCTTCCTGTCTAGCTTCCTCAACCCTGACACCTTCCTGACAATGTTGGAAGACTCCTCTCTCCCACCTGAAGGTTGACTTTCTCTGGACGGTTGACTCTTCCTCCGAGCCTGCTGACTCCCTCTAAAGTCGGACTCCCTATGAATCTGCACAACCTTCGGAGCTACCTACTCCTTGTTCACTATCACTCTGTTACTGTTGGCCATAGCTTGCATAGGCTGGCCCTTTAGCCTATATAGGTTGCTCTCTCTAACTCCAAGAACCACTACTGTGTCTAAGCTAGATCCTCTGGGCATGAATAGCACATGTCCATCCTGGAACAAGAACACATAGCCCTTCTCCTCAATCGCTGAGATTGAGAGCACACTCCTCCTGAGTTTTGGCACCCATAGCACATTTGTTACCCTCAACACATCTCCTGACTCCATCCAGAATGAGATTGTTCCAGATCCATGCACTACATGCCTGGTCCCCATACCAAGATCCACGTACATATCAGAGTCAGACTCTGTGAAGCTCTCGAACAACTCCCATGCTCCTGTCATATGACATTGGCTCCCACTGTATAAGAACCATGCAATCCTCTCAAGGCAAGCGTCCCACTTACCCAAGTTACGACCATCCAATGAACTTCTACCCAAGTCCATCATCCAAGTCACAAAACCCTTCATGTCCACTCACACATTGCAACTGAACTTGTGTCCTCTCTCTAAAATAGTCCCAAGTTGTGATTGGACACTCAGTGTAGTCCACTTTAGACCTCCGCAACTCATCCTCCTTGGTCAAATAGTTCATACATTGTCGCACCTTGACTCATTGTCAAATGTGCAACTCTTCGGCCCGATGAAGACTCTATATTACCAAACTGCCATACACACGAAGATAGCTCGTCCATGCCAAAGCACCCAAGCTGCACCCATCGCAACTTACTATGACAAGCCACCGAAAGTCCATCCACAGAGTTGGCAACCCGCCACACAACATACTGTTGCGAACCAAGCTCTCCGCCAATCCACCAAAACTCCCAACCTGCCACACCACCAAGCTACAATAGTCCATAACTTCTGGTCTAAACAATCTGCTCCATGTCTCAAACCAGAGAACATCTAACCTGTTGCCACCTGCAACAATCACTGTAGCTCCCTCTCAAAGCTAGCACCTGTGTAAATAACTCAGATCCAACTGCTCTTCTCAAAACCTCAAGCTCCGATACCATGTTAGATTTTGGCATGCAGTTAGACTCGGTGCACACACACCTCAGGTCTGGTCTAGGTTCTCAACAGCACACACATAAATCGCGCATTCTAAACAGTGAACATAAACACACTAAGATGCCTAACAACTTAGCACAGTGGAAAGTAAAAAAACAGCAATTGAATCATACATAAGTACACAGGAAGTTAATGCCCAAAACAATTGTTCTTCATTCAATACAATCCCAGAACAATGGGATCCCGTATCAGGGACAGTGGCCCAATCTCCTTATACAGAAAAAATGCCAAAACAAGGAAATCATATACTCTGAAATCCTTACTCACTGCTGATGAAACCCTCCCGGTTTCCTTGCTGCTAAACTAMGGCTAAGGGTTAGGGAATCCACTGTCCCTTCAAACTCTCCACTGCCTCTGCGACTTAGCACCAGTCCTATGGCACCTTTACACAGGCCCTTACACATGGCTGTCCTCCTGTCCACAAGAATCCRGGCTGTGGCCCTTACCTACCCTCCAAAACAGTTATACCTGGCCCCTCACAGGCCTCTCTGTTGGCAGGCTATACACAAGCTAGGCCTCCCTTGGCTACCTGCTGCTAAGCTGACTTTAGGCTTACTGTAACAGCCCAAAATCCTAATTGTGACRGCCCTAAGAGCAGCCCTCAAAACTGCCCCAGAAATCAGCAGCTGGGCTGATTGTACCAGCCCACTACTGATCCTGGCTGTTCCAGCCCTCAAAATCTGTTGTACCAGCCTTCCACTCTGTAGACTGAGGCTTCTAGGTTTTGGCTGCCCTTATCCTTGCAGGCCGAGCCTCCAATAGGCTGCGGCTGCCTTCTTCTTGCAAGTCTAGCCTCCTCTAGGCTGTGGTTGCCTTCTTTTTGTAGGCTGAGCCTCCTCTAGGCTGTGGCTGCCTTCTTCCTTGCTGTGGCTGCCCTCTTCCCTGTCCAAACTCACTTCTAGACAGCAGAACAAACCCTACAACTGAGGTTCCAAGGTGTTGGCTGGGTCTAGGCCCTACTCGGCCCTCCTCGGCCCTCCTCTCCAAGCTACTTGCCCAAAACACTTACAAACTGCAGAACTGAGGCCTACTCGGCCCCTCTGCATAGCTGGCTGAGGTCACCACAACCTCACTCCAAGATATGAACATCGCATTCACCTTGTGTTTCAACTTCTCATATGTCCTCCCTTTATATAACTCAAAAGGATATGGAAAAAGCCCCTAAATTAAATCAACATTAAATTAGACTTGTTTATTCACACACATGGGTGTGAAGCCCCAACACAAGCCCACAAAGCCCCACACTTCACACAAAAGATTTTCTCAAGGAAAAATCGCAATGTGAGTGTCAAGAATGGCTCCCACATGCCCGACACCTAGGCTCGTGTGGGAATACCTCCCAATGCTACAAAAACATCAACACCTATCATACCCTTTGGCAGCTCCCCCATCCATGAAACCACATATCCATGTTTTTGAAAACATATATGCACTTTGTGACAAAGGCTATAGCATGCCCTCTAAAATCGGAGAAGAATTTAGTTTAATAAAGCATTTTAAACATATGGAACATTTGGCAACATAATGATTTGGTTCGGGATGGTCCAACAGATCACAGGATAAGATAATTTCAGCTAGTTAATGTCAAACAGATAATAACATGTGCTGAGAGAAAATTCAAGCAAGTGGAGAGACTTTAACCTTCAACTATCTATTCAGCTAGGATTTAACTAGCTTTCAACAGATAGTTTTCATGCAATCTATAACAAGTAGTAACTCCTGCCCTCTAAAATAGGAACAGAATTTAGTTTGCCAAAGCATTTTAAACATATGGAGTTTTTGGCAACATAATGATTTGGTTCTGGATGGTCCAACAGATCACAGGATAAGATAATTTCAGCTAGTAAATGTCAAACAGACAATAACATGTGCTGAGAGAAAATTCAAGCAAGTGGAGAGACTTGAACCTTCAACTATCCATTCAACTAACTTTCAACAGATAGTTTCATGCAAACTATAGCAAGTAGTAACTCCTTGGTGGGACATGTTGTGAGCGTGTGTGTGATAATAACAGTGAATAATAAACAGTCCGTTACATCATGTTTGGCCTCTTGAAATAGTTTCTACCACTTTAAAATCTCCTCTCTTATTAACATAAAAGCATGGCTGCATATACCCCTTACACCGTGTTTGGCCTCTTGAAATAGTTTCTACCACTTTAAAATCTCCTCAATTATTAGCCAAAAAGCATGGCTGCATATACCCCTGATTATTCACTGCCTATTCTTCTAATGACCCCCTCCCCAGCAGCTTTCCAAAAAACTTAGTTATAAGGTATGTTGGCACTGTCAAAATTACAGCATTTCCATTTCCCTTTGTTATTTTGCTGGTTTCATCCATGCATGCTTGTGCCCATGAAATAGTGCATCAAATGTATCGAACTATATCAATATCTGTATATGGGCCTGAAAACAATCCAGCCACGCCGAAATACTTTTTGCTACATTTAGTTTGTTCTATAAATTGAACCCAAAAACAAACAATGGTTCGGATTCATCAAGGTCGGTGGAAAAATAAAAACAAACATATACGACCGGCTCTGAAACCCACTTGGCTTCCATTGTTTACTCCCGTATAATGGCTTAGAAAAATGTATGAACAAAGGAACTGAACTATTATCTTACCTGGCATTGGCATTCCCTGTTCCTGTTGTTGAGTAGAAGGAATCTGGCCTCGATCCAAGTTTCATAAACTTCATGGTTGTTTACTGGATGGTTTACTGTACAAAGTACGACATGCTCTGAAACACAAAAACTTCACTACGTAATAAAAATAATAATAGGCTAAATTTGTGGTGCTGCCAATAGATGGTAAAGGGTATCTGATTGGAGCTTCTCTACTCCAATGCGCATTGATTCTGCCAAATGTCATTGATTCCCGAGTATAAGCAACCAAATTTCTAATCAACTCGAACTGTGTAGAGGCCCGCCAAGCATACCAACTCTCAGTCGATCTGGACGCATGTGCCTCTTATTTCGGCGGATTATTTCGAGTAGGGTCAGCACAGCACTTTGAAATCACCAGAAGTTAGGAGGAGCGATGTTCACCATATGCAGATTTTAAAAATTACTGTGTGTATATGTAGGGGGAGTCAAAATTCTTTGTCAGTACAGGAGAGGACCATAGTTTCTCTTCAATGTACTAGTTGTACCTTGCGTTCCAACTCCCATGCCAACGACATTTTGTAATATTTTAACAAAAATAATTATTAAAGTGTAATTTTCAAAAAATTATTTTGGTAATGTTAGAGGTTAAGGGGCAGTATTAATTTTGATGTATGGATTACGGATGTTATTAGATATCACATTATCCCATTGGAGGTAACCTGGGCAATGACTTTAAGGGAGATTGGTTTTCTTGTGGATTCTATTTAAGTTGATACTACCTTTTAGTCATATAGTAAGATCTAAAATTGCTTATGATTAGTTCGTCTTCCTTGTACATAAGGTAATAGATTAACGACCCAAGACCCAGAGGTATCTAGTAGGAGTAAAAATTCACCCACCTACCAACTACCAATGAGTCATTTGAGGTGGCGTGATTTCCTTGAATAATGATAGAGAGTAGCCAGTGATGGTTTCCCTTGGTCTCTATTGACAAGTGACTTATGATGGGTTTTAAAAAATAAAAAATAAAATTTTAAAGTGTTAAAAAAATAATAATTAGATATTTTTTATTATCGCTAGCTTAGATATCCTATTGTTTTTGCACTTTTACTTTGTGTAACTAAAAATTGACATTGTCAAATAAGAATGAACTTTCACGAGTTTTATAGTGAAACAAGGCATTGAACAGTTCCTAAAACGCCATAAGATGAACAAAATTGTTATATTTTTTATACTAAGAAGGTGGAGGATGAAAAGCACTTTTTTTAGAATGTCGTGCATTTGCGCATATTAAATCTCAATTTCAAAATATTTGTAACAATACCTATGAAGATTTAGGAACTCTTGTCTCAAATCTTTTAGAATATAAAAATAAAATTATAAAGCAATCCAAGTAATTCCTTACCTTTTTTTCTTGAGCTACAATAAACTAAAGTTGGTTTCAATGGACGTTAACAATTATCATCGTCGTCATGTTTATTTTAGTTTCATTGATTTACTTTTGTGGTTATTAGTTGGACATAAATAAAATTATCTTATTTAATTATTGCATCTTATCACACTCAATACAAGTGCTTTCGAGCTCATTTGTGATTTAAACTAGTGATCTTGTTGGCTTGCATGAGTACATAAACAAGATTGCTTTGTTAGGTGTGTTGATTAGTGAATGTATTTTCTCTTTTTACCATGGTTGACACATTAACATACTTTTATGTTCATTAGTTAGATATTAATAAAATGATTTTATCGTATTATCACATCTTATCAGAGTCAATACAAGTCCCTTCTAGTTCATCTGTCATTTGGAACTATTAAACTTGCTAGTTTTCATGAGTACTTTAAAAAGATTCCTTTATTGGGTGTGTAGATGTTGGACTATTGATAGAGAATGTATTTTTTATTTTAATAGTAGTTGTTATATGTTTAGCTTGGACCAATTCCTTTATTGTGAGCTTGATTAAGCAAGCTACATCCATGTTTTTGTTTGTCAATATTTTGATTATTGAAGTTATCCTACACTCCTCTTCATTGTCACATGCAATGTTGAGTTGTATGGTGTTCGAACACTTGAAAATGTAATCTTGTTGGTTGTGTGTTAACTTCAATATTGGTTTTAAGGTCATCCCATCGGCTTTTGGACTATAGTAGTATTGTACATCTTTGGGATTTGGTTACTTTTTTGCTTCCATCACAAAAGTTGAATGCATTGGAGGTCTATGGTCCAACAAGTCATAGGTTGTTGGGGGCATGGAAGAAGCAAAAGAAGGACACCTTACATATGTCAATGCATTTTAATGTCATCGAGTTGTGGTCTATTGGCAACTTGGAGCAATTGTTGTGATGAAGACCTAAGTTCAAATCCTCAAAGGCATGCCCCTCCCTTGTATGGGTTTTTGCAGTTGTGGTTATTGTTGTAGCCTTCGAGCATTTGCGTTCAGTCCACCCTTGTTAAACAGGGTGGTTTATATTGGTTTGTGTACTCAGTCATATCCTTATGAGTGGTGTTGGCCAAAATTAACATGATTTGAGTTAGCTTAGTACCAATAACCTTGCATGTAGTTACTACAATTGCATACGGTGTGGCCGAGATTTTCTAGGTATCGTCCAATTTTTTTTAAGGTGGCTTCCCTTTATTAAAAAATGTCAATGCATCGTATCGTTGATTGTGTCATTTTGGGCTATTTGAGGAATGTAGGTATTTGCATGTCAATGCATTTGGAGGGAAAAGGTGTGGTTAGACATAATGCATTTGGATTGAGAGGCTCACCCAAAAAGCCTTGTGTTGCTTATAGCAGTTTGTGCATAATCCAATTCCCAAGGATAATTATGGGATTTGAACCATTGGTTGAAATCCAACCAGCCAACGGAAACGGGTAGGTTGGCCCTCCCTGACCCTTGATAATGTCAATACAAAAAAACTTTCTTCTATTATCTTGCTAGTAAACAAAGTCATTGTGAAAACCCTAGTTCTTGAAAAATCGAATATAGAATTGTTGAGTTTTTTTGTTTCTCTCATTGTGGTGGATGAGATCCCAAAGAAAGACACGCTAGAGGTTATTTAGCTTTGTGATGATGAATAGTTCAATTTTGAAACTTCAATTTAGTTTTTGTTCATGGTTAAATTTTAGTTTCTCATGAACATATATGATGCATGTTGATTTGAAGTGTTGGGTTTGAAGGCACTACAATTTGGGTTTGAATAGTTATTGTTTTTGTTGGAACTTTGTTGAACTAAGTGGAAATGTTATAATTTTGGGTTGTTTTGAAGTAAAAAAAAAAAAAGGTTGAGTCTAAACTATAGCGGTTTTAAAACCATTTTGAACATGAGTACTCATTTTCTTTGTTTAATCAAATATGCCTACATCATGATAGAAAATAAATGAATAATTGTTATACTTGTTGCAAGTTCGTTTATTTATAATTTCCAAATAGTAAAGAATTATTCAAATTATCACATAAAACAAAGACTAAGCTACACACATCTATTGTTTTGGATTATGGATTAATATTGAAATTAATACACATTTGCGTGAAAGCAACATTGGYCGCTACATTAGATAAAATGTTCTTATACATTGATATAATGAGCAACATAGTTGGTTTTATGTTTAATCAATACCCRATGATTTTAAGTACTAACCCTCTAGATATAGAAGGTCAAGAAAGGATAACCTATTTAAGTTTAATCCATATTTTTGCTAGAATAAATACTTTACAGCAAAATTAGCAATCGTAGCAAAAAGTTAGAATGGAAGTCCAAGRGATTCCTTATCCTCTCAGAAAGGTGGAAGAGAATGTTCACAAATGCATAATGGATGGTAGAATACTCTATTGATATGGAATCTCTCGTAGAATAACTCTCTAAAATAAGAGAAAAAAAAATAATCTAATTGGACATGTGAGGAGGTTGGAATGTTTAAATGTTTAAAGTAGGGTCTATTTTGTTCAATGAGACACCATAATTTGTGACTTTCTAACGTTCATAACTATGAGCTAAAAGAAAAGCAATTTTTTTTTTCCAGTAAGTAAAACAACTTAACATGATTTGTTGATTTAAAAAATTGTCCATACAAAAATAACTTTGATCTAACTTTTAGCCCAGCTTGTGAGTACCAAATGGACATAAAGTTCAACAAATCAAGAACTTTAAAAATAGGCACAGCATCTTATCTCCTTTCCTAACTTTAGATAATATTCTAATTTCATTGTTTACACAATGGACACAATAAAACATAAGTGGTAATTGAGCAATAGAAGACAACTAATTTCTTGAATATTGAGGACATAGCATGTAATATACTTATATAGTAGAAACAAAGAATTAAGAGCAATATCCGAGGAAATTGAAACTGTATAAAGTAAAAGAGAGAACAAGAGTATCAAAGCTATAGAATTATAACCCTTACATCGCTAATCCAGAAAGAGGGAAATCTTCATGGGCCTCTTTGAGGGGCCAACCTCCAAATGAATAGAGTTCCAACACATTGATAATACTTGACAAGCATTGCATGGCTTCCTATGTCTATAAATGATTTCTCATTTCCCAAGCCCTAACCAATAGTTGTCCCAACATTAATGAGTACCAACTACATAGTGAGCCTTATTCCATAAGGATGACCCTTTTACATATATTAATGACACACCAATTACCTAGTGGGCCTTATGCAAAGAGAATGGTCTCATACGTTGATCTAGATTGGATCATCATATAATTTGTCATCTATCCTGGTATGGAAAATTGGAGGAATCATCTTGCAGATCCATTTTAACACATGTCCCAGTTTGGAAAATTGGGTCTAAAACCTTCCAAATCCATTTTGAGGCATTAACGACATTTTTTGGTCAAAAACTCCTTAGACAGTCTCGACAATGTTCTACACACTTAGACCTTTCCAATGGTGCAAGAACCACCTCCATCGGAGCTCGTATGCGAAAGTTATGCCTCCCACAAGTTGACCTATCTTGTTGACCACCATGGTACGAGTGGATGCCATGTCAACAACCATTACTCAAACACGTGGGGCTATCCACGTGTGGATTTTCAAGAAGATTCTAGAAGGTCCAAACCTTATACTAATTGAGGGTTGAGTAAGTCAAAAACCTAACCCTAGATGGCTATCAAGCTATGTTAAATACGAGGCTACTAGGAGAAGGGGTTCCATTCTTTAGCATTGTGATTGTTCCATGGTTGAGAAAAGACATCTAGGAGTGGTGTTTTGAGAACATAACAAAGGAGGAGGAGGAATATTCTTGTAGTATTCTTTCAGGCCATAGTGTCATAGACAACTCCATAGTGAGTGCCCATTCATTTGTATTTGCATTTTGATAACTGAAGGAAAGAGAGCAGAGCATAGGCCTCACCTTCAAGCTAAGTTTTATCTTGTATTGGGTTTCCCAGGGTAAATCTTGTGTTTATTTGTGTGGATGGTGGTTTTTTCATTTGTTTGTTCTTTTATTTTCGCATTTCAATTATTTTCTATAAAAATAAAGCAATAAGTTAGAGATAACAAATCGAAGATCTGAGGAAATAAACTTGCATAATAACGGTTTCAACATATTATAAGATCTGTTGTGACAAACTGTTTTGGTAGAATATCCACAATAGTTTACACATCATACATTAACTAATTGATTCCCAAGTAGCCCTAATTAGGGAGGTTAGGTTAGGACCCTAACATGCCCTTCCCCTTCAAAAGCAGTGTTATCCTCAAGGATGGATGTGTGGGAACTACTTTAGAATAATTGTTGGTTCCTAGGTGGCATATTCAAGTTACATATCCTTATGTTGTATCAAGACTTCCTAGAAATTGTGTTGGCATCGAGAACACTCCCTTTTGTCCAACACTACCAACGGTTGTAACCAAATGGAACCCTCCTCATCCAGTTCTAGGAGGATGGTCTGAATGCGACAATTCATCCCTACCACTTTCTTTAATCAACACATATGAAATATTGGGTGGATCTTGGAGTGGGCCAAGAGAGCCAATATGTAAGCAACTTGTCCACTATGATAGAGGATTTGATAGGGGCCATAGAACTTGGGTGTTAGCTTCTAGTACCCCTTTTCCTTGAAAGATGTCTACTTATAAGGTTGGAGAAAAAGAAACACATGGTACCCTTCTTCAAAGTAGCACTATGAGATATGTGGATTTGTATATTGCTTCATTATATTTCAATCCAAGACCAAATTGACCTTAAGTATATGTCAAATTTCAACTCTGGTGTTAAGAATGGTATCCACTACCTAAACCTTGGATGTGCTTTGTAAGTACAAAGCTATCAAGGGGGGGGGGGTTTGTCCATAGACACCATTCATATATGACATTTTGGTAGCACCATGATAGGTGGTAGTGTACCACCATTTTGTGAGGGGTAGCCATTGAACCCATTGGCCTTATCGATCTAATGCAAAACATTTCAAATAATTTTCCATACACTTATTAACCACTTATGTTTGACCATCTATTTAGGGATGACAAGTCATTCTCATTTTCAATTGGGTTCCCTATAACTTAAACAAATCTTGCTAGAATTTGTTGGTGAAGGTAGGATCATCATATGTCACAATTGAATTAGTCATTCCATGTAATTTAAAATTTGATCCATGAAGACTTGTGCAACTATGGACGACTTAAACAGGCATTGGAAGGCACAAAAGTGAGCATATTTTGGAAGGTGACTAACCACCACCACCTTGAGGACATATTTGTTTTCATCTTTAGGAAGGCCCATGATAAAATCCATGGAAATGTTAGCTCAAATAATTGTAGAGATCGATAGAGGTCGCAATGCCTAAGAGTCTTAATTGTTTCATATTGTTTCATGCCTAAGAGTCTTAACKTAAATGAACATATTCCATTCATCATGCCACCTCAAAAGAATGATCACTTATCCCTTTCATAGGTATTATGAAAGCTAGAATGACCMGTAGTGGGAGAGGAATGCAATTAAACTAACACACGTGCTTTTAAAGTAGAGTTCTACACCAAAAAGATACACCCTTTATACTTTAAGGTCTCATGTTTCCAAGTATAGCTTATAGGGGGGTTTCGATCCTATTGTACTTGTTGGATGATTTRAGCAACCTTTTCATTATCCGACCATTYCTAGAGTACCTTTGTAATCCAATTTGGCATCGATAAGAATAAAGCAAATAAGGACCCTTACTCCTCATATTTYCAAGGCAAGGCATCGACCACCACATTCTCCTTTCCCTTCTTGTAGATGATCTAACATCTTGGTGACCCACTTTTGTTGCTCTAGTGAAGACAAACATTATTCCAAATAGTATTGGAAGATATGATAGTATGTATTGATTTGAAATCACCTCCCAATTAGGTAAAGACACCATGTATTTACTACATGAAGCATGGCCATCATTTCTTTCTCATATGCAAACATGCCCAAGTTTCTATCATGCAATTGTTTATTGTTGAAGGCCAATGGGAAACCTTCTTACATCAACACTACCCATACATTTTCCCAAGGTATCACATTCTAGGATGAAAGTCTTAGTGAAGGCTGGCACGATTAAGACTAGAGTCATACACATGGCTTCCTTTTAAGGCACGAAAGGCATGCTCTACTACACCATTACATACAAAGGCTTTGTGTTTTAGCAAGGATGTTAATGGGGCTACAATTCTACCATAGACATGCATAAATTTTATGTAGTATCCCATAAGACTGGTAAAGAAACCACGTAATTTTTTTAGTGTCTTTGGGCATAGCCTTCCATGGCCTCAATTTTCTTGGGATAAACTTGCACCCTTGTCCTATTGACAATGTGACCTGAATATTCTACTTAAGAAGTGCCAAAGGTGCATTTGGAACATTTGATGAACATCTGGTTATCTCAAAGTAATTGTAATGCTTGTTCAATGTGTGCCACATGTGCCTTCCAAGTTTTGTTGTAAATCAAAATATCATCAAAGAATAGTAGCACAAATTTGCACAAAAAGGCCAAAAAATCTTGTTCACAAGGCTTCAAAAAGTGGTTGGGGAATTGCAAACACCAATAGGTATCACCGTGAACTCATAATGTCCTTCATGTGTGTAGAATGCGACATTAGGAATGTCTACTTCCTTCATCAACATTTAGTGATGTCTAGAGCAAAGATGTAGTTTAGAAATGAACTATCCACCATGAATCTCATCCAAGAGGTTATCAAGGATACTGATGGGAAATTAATCTTTGATTTTCAACCTACTAAAGTGCAAAAGTTTGGACAAATGTACCAATTTCCTTCTTTCTTCAAAACCATGATGATTAGGGAGGAACAAGGGCTAGTACTAGGATGTATCACTCCAACTACCAACACTTCATGAATTATCTTTTCAATTTCATATCTTTTTGCAAAGGATTTCTATATGGATGCACATTGGGTGATTGACTTCCTATAATTAGTGGGTAAGTCATGAGGTGTTTCAAAGACTCGATGATTTTTGTCCAAAACCAACTACAAATCAAGACGAATTTCATGTGGGGAGTTATCAATAACTCGAATGGAATTGAATCGGGAATAGTACCCTAGTGACCCTTCTTCGAGGAATTTTCCATAGGGTGAGAGATGATGATTTTGGATGAGCCAAATTAGAGATTTTTTAGGGTGTGTCAATGTCCCTTCTTATTAAATATAGGGTGTAATTGCTTGAATTCCATGGTCATAGGGCCTAATGTTCACAACCATTCTACTCTGAAAACAACATCACAACCTCCCATGTCAATGGAAAACATGTTAGGTTTTAGGCAATAGTCCCCCATTCAAAGTTTCACATTCTCACACTTACCACCACATTTCATCATGCCTCCGTGATTTGAAAACTATTCACAACATAGACATAACAATGTGTTTCTTTTTCTACTCTACAGTGGTTGACATTGTGGATATTGATAAAACACTCCTTGAAGAACACATCAGTAATTCCTTATATTTTGATTGGCAATCTCTCAAATGAAGCAATGGAGTCTTCCACATTGTTGGCTTGGCACAACTTTTTTAGCATCCCACAAAAAAAAAATATCAATTTCAAATCAAGCGTAAATGGTCTAGACAAATTGGTTCTAAGAAAGGTGCCCCTAATATGCCTTCTTATGTGATTGCCACCACTACTAACACTCCTTGTCCAAATATAACACACCCACTCAAAGTTTCAATTGTTCATCACCAAGACTCCAGAAGGAAAAGTAATGTTTCATCCATGTCGCCCATCATATTAGATCAGAACCATTGAACTTGTCCAAATATACCTTAGGCAATTTTTCGCATCATATGGATTTAACTATCATGAAAGGATGGCTCAATGCAACAATCACTACCTATTGAATATTTGTATCATTATAAATATTCAATTGATGGTTGATGTTGAATTTAAAGGAGTTTATTTGAATGTTGAGGTTGCTTTGGATTTCCATCTATGAGCCAATGAGTTTCTCTATTTTTTCTTCTAGATTAGTAAGTCAATTCTCCATTCTAGTGGTAGTCATGGGACCACTTGGGTCCACTAGAATAGTTACTAGTGAGGTGCACCAAAATGATTGGCTTCACATGAGGAATATTTTGTTCTAGGTCACCCACAATGGTTTGAGTAGGTGTAGGACCACTTTCAAATTATTATTTTTATTTTTTTACTGCTAGAAGATTATCATACTGACGAAACTTTCAAATTTTGGATGTTCTAGGTTTTGTAGGAATTTGGTAGAGGTTCAACTACGTCTGAAGAGTAAATGAATTTTAGGCACTATGGATCTCTAATATGCCTAAGGGTTTCCAACACTAATACTTGGTCACTCTTTCACATCTCTAACTAAGGAGGATCAACTATACCCTAAGCCATACTACCTGATTCATTGATACACAATAATGATCCCACTAAGTGCCATGCTCAATGTACTATAGTGATAAACGACCAAAAGGATTTTGTAGGGGTGGTTTCAAGCATGCCTCAGGGGGATTTCAATATACCTGAGGGCATGTGAAAGATTGAATATGTGGATAGATTCTATCTAATGTGGTACTACTCACCAAGTACCTATAGAGGTGTACAATGGCATCCAACTAGGTGAACCCCACTTGTATTCCTTGTTTGTATGATTCATAGTCATAGATTGACTCATTGAACAATAGATATGTGTGTTTATGGATGTCAAAACACGTCTTTGGCCTAAAAAAACTTTAAAATTAGGTATGTGTTGGCACAAAATAGTGCCATAATACCAATTTTAGTGTACGTATATAACAAAATTAGAAAATTAAGAGAAATGTCCAAAGAAATTCAATTTGTAGAAAGTAAAAGAGAAATAGTAAAAGTATTGAACATGTAGAATATGAACACTTATATTGATAATCTAGAAACAAAACAATGTTCACGTGCCTCTTCGAGGGGGAGACCTTTAAATGAGCAGAGCTCCAATACAATAATAATACTTGACAAACAATACATAACTTCCTATCTCAATGAATAATTTCTCACTATCCAACCCCTGACCACTAGTGTTCCCAACATTAATGAGTATAAACTACCTAGTGGGCCTTATTTCATAAGGATGACTCTTTTACATTACTTAACCACACACCAACTACTTAGTGGGCCTTGTTCAAAGAGGATGGCCTTGTACATTAATTAATCAATTCCTAAGTGCTCCTAAGTAGGGAGATTAGGGTAGGACCTCAACATAGAAACAAGGATATTGACATGTTTGATTGGTTGTGTGCATATTGATCTACACTCAAATATTGTTAGATTTGGTGCATGGCCACCCACTATAAGTCTATCTTTTCCTTCGACATTTGTTTGGTCCCCATTCCCAAGATCCTCCAATTTTTTATTAGTAATTGAATGCTTTCGCATGAGGCTACTAATGATACTTTCATGTTGCCATCTAGATCCCTACCAAACTTTGGCATGTTCCCCAATTCCATTTCTTTGGTTCTTGATATTGATATTGGTCGGGGAGACAAATGGTATTGTACATAGATAAGATGATGTTGCATTTGTCTAAGACATAGTCTAATGTGTATTTTTGTTTCTTCCAACTAGATATATCTAATTTCTTTGATTGGATCCAATTAGTAAGTGAACACAACAAATATTCTCTATAGATTCTCCTTGTTCTTAAAGTTAGCACCATTGTATTGGTTCCTTGTATAGTCTAATTTGTATGCGTAAAAAAACTCATTTAAGCCAATATATCACAACATATGTTTTGCCTCCAAGATATTGGAGAGATCCATCATGCTTCTTAATGTTATCATCTAAAAGGTCTCTAATAACAAAACTTTCAAGGTTTCTACTTGAGTTTCAATGCTCTTATTGACATTGAGTCACATGCCAACATGAGAGAGGTAAGGATGTGTTGAGGTTTTCATATTTAACCATTTCCTTCTCCCCCTTCCCTAAGAAATTTGTCCGAGTTATGAACTCCATAGCTTCCTTTGGGTGTTGGCTCTCATAAGCCTTGGCTAAATTTCGTCCATTTCTCCAGTTTAGGTTGTTTTTTAGTCATGGGAAGAGGATGGGACCTTTCTTGGTCTTCATCTTGCAATATTCAATATTGATTGAGAAACTATTGTCCTACAATCCCTTGTAGAGAAGCTAGAAGTTTATGTCAAGTTTAGGGTTTTTTTATGTTGAATTTAAAAGTGATTTAACAAAATTATAACAAACACTATGATCCAATTTAGGAGAAGAACAAACTGATTAACATACTGAATACAATAAACACAAAGATATGAAGAATAACACAGATATCCAGTGAACAATATCTTCTATTGAACAATGAAATAGGCTGAAACTGTAAAATTACAGAATTGAAACACTTGCTCGAATGGTGGTAGCTATCTCTGAGAAGAGATCCGGCTGCTACACGCATACGTCTGAGCAGAATGGATTACAATGAGTCTCTAGAGGCCTTTTTTATATTACTCATGAATTCCAAAACCCTAGACATCCAAAAACCTAAACCTAGAAGGTGAAATGCCAAAATTCATGTGGGCCCCTATGGGTAAGTTGGTGTAAGTTGGTACCTCAACTTCCCAAGGTCATAACTTTTGCATACGACCTCCGTTTTAGGCGTGTGATAGCCTGTTGGAAAGGTATTTCAAAGAACTACATATTTCACCATAAAACTCTAACTTTGTTTAAAATTTGACTGTGGCGAGCCAAAAAAACAACGTTTAGGGCCCCAAAACGACCCTAGAAGTACAACAAGATGTGTTGACATGAAAACATACAAAATAATCTAGTTGGATTAGGCAAGAGGCCACTAGTATCCACCTGGAGGATGTGTGGGGCTTCAGACAACCCCAAAAGTGTAGAACCCACAATTACAAAGAAGTACAGAAGAACGTGCTGAGCAAAAACGAACAAGAGGATCCAGTTGGAATAGGTGGGTGGCCACCAATATCCACCTGGATCAATCATCCCCTCTTAGGAAGAAATTTTCTCCATTGTGTTGAGTTCTCCCATCAGGTGAGGGAACTTCTATTGGATTTGGCCTAGGGTGAGCCACTTGTCTTGGTGTAGGAGTTTCCCTGCCTCAACAACCCAAACACGGGTCCTCTATTGGCGAGTTCCCTTGACCTATGTGTCCACTATCTGATCAATGGAGGCTTGTTCCATGCAATCAAGGTTGATCTCTGTTGGTGTCAGTTGTTCTGCAATCTTTGAGGTGTCCAATAATGGTGGAAAATATGACCGAAGGAGGTCCACATTGAACACTGGATGCAGGCCAGGGAAGGGTGGAGTGTTGAACTCAAAAGCATTGCTACCCACAACCTTGGTGATAGTGTAAGGCCCATAGTGAAGTGGATGAAGCTTCTGATGGGGCTCCATGAGATGCTCCTTCTGCAAATGTAAACAAAATTTGTCGCCAACCTGAAACTGGTGTGGTACCCTATGTTGATCATGGCATTTCTTGTACTTAGCATTGGATTTCTGCAAAATCTCCTAGACCTGTTGGTGGATGTGTTGAATCTGTTCAATGAATCTGGTGGCTTTGTCAATTGCAGGTTGATCATGGGAAGAGTCTGTCTGTGCGGTGACAAGAGGAAGTGCAACATCAATGAGTTCCAAGGGTTGGAATCCCAAACCCACCTAAAATGGGCTATGGTCGGTGAATCTATGGAGAGCCCTATTGTAACTGTGTTGAACATAGGGGAGACTCTCGTCCCATGTACGTGGATGCTTAGAATTATACATGCGCAGGATGTGCACAATCATCTGATTGACGACCTCTGTTTGGCCATCAGTTTGGGGGTGGCGAGCAGTGGATTTTGTGAGCTTGGTGTCCACTAGAGACCAGAGACTCGACCAAAATGTGTTGAGGAACCCGTTGTCCCAATTGGAGATGATGGTCTGTGGTATCCCAAAGTGGACCCACACTCGTTCAAAGAAGAGCTTGGCAGTGTCTGCCGATGTGATATTCTTCTTGCAGGCTGTGAGGATGGCCATCTTAAAAAATCGATCATTGACCACAAATACGTAGTCATTTCCTTGCTTGGTGGATGACAAACCAAACATGTAATCCATTGAGATGGATTCCCAAGCCTTCTTAGGAATAGGAAGAGGGGTGTATAAGCCTTGATTCTTGATGGATGGCTTAGCAATGGCACAGGCAGTGCAAGATCTGATATACTTGTTGACGACTTGTCGAAGTTTTGGCCAATAAAAATGTTTCTGAAGAACAACCACAATTTTCTCCACGCCAAAATGTCTTGCCACCCAACTGTAGTGGGCTTCCCAAATCATCTTTGCATGCTCACTTGTAGGAACACAGAGATGGCCTAGGTGGCATAAGAGTTCATCCTGAATGTGAAAATCGGTGACAATTGCACCTATACCCAAGAGCTGATAGGTGGTGGCGAAGTCTGGATCTTATCAATAAAGTTGGGGCCACTCAGATGCTTGATGTACACAGGAATGGAGCACAATGGTGAGTGCAGCCACATGAGGCCAACTGAGGCAGTTAGCGACACGATTGGAGATACATGTCTTATACTTGATGTTGAGATGGAACTGCTATAGGTAGGTGGACCACTTCTGATGGCGGTCGTTTTGCAATTTTCCCTGTGTTTGTATGAACTGCAAAGGCTTGTGTTCAGTGTGTATGATCGTCTCTTTTCCCAGAATGTAATATTTCCATTGACGACATGCTTGTACAATGAAATACATTTCCTTGTCATAGGTGGGGTATTTCTAGACAGTGTCGGAGAGTGTCTCACTATGGTATGTCATTTAATTCCCATGCTGAGTGAGAACTACGCCCATAACATAGTCTGATGCATCAGTCTCAATCTTGAATGGTTGTTGCAGATCAGGCAAGGAGAGTACTGGAGCTAAGCACAAGCGATACTTCAGATCATTAAATGCTTGTTGCTTCTCCTTCCCCCACAAGAACTTGGCCCTACCACCACCCTTGGTCACTTGGCTAAGGGCCCATGCAATATGGGAGAATCCCAACACGAACCATCGGTAGAACTTGGCTAGTCCCAAGAAGCTCCAAAGATCAGTCAGTGTGGTTGGGGATGGCCAGTCATGGATGAATTGGATCTCAATTGGATCAACATGTACCCCATGCTCATCAATAATGTAGCCCAAGTATTGGACCATGTTCATGCCAAAAGAGCATTTTTCCAAGTTGGCATATAACTTGTGATATCACAGAGTGCTCAAAACCTGTTGAATATGCCGCATGTGCTCCTCCCATGTCCTACTGAAAATGAGGATGTCATCCAAATATACCACCATAAAGGATTTGGTGAAGGGTCTCAATACATCATCCATCAACCTCATGAAAGTGGTTGGTGCATTTGTCAAGCCAAAGGGTATGACTAGCCATTCGAAGAGACCTTCTTTAGATTTGAAGTTTGTCTTCCATACATCAGTTGGTTCGATGGGAACCTGGTGGTAGCCAGACTTTAGGTCAATCTCGCTGAAGAACTTTTCCCACTTGATTTGGTCAATAAGGTCATCAATCCTGGGAATGGGGTACCGGTTCCTGACTGTAATCAATGCAGAGTCACCACGTCCCATCCTTCTTTTGCACCAGTACAATTGAGCTTCTGCAAGGGGAGGAGTTAGGTCTAATGTGCCCCTTTTGAAGCAGCTCTTGGATCTGTCACCTGATTTCGTCATTTTGCATCAGCGAGTGATGATAGTTTGGTCCATTAGGTAGAGGTGTGTTGGGGGTCAGATCAATTGGATTCTTGACTCAACAGTGTGTCGGTACCCCTGTAGGTGAGGAGAAGATGTCTTTTTATTATTCCATGATCCCGTCCACTTTCTTCTACTACAAAGAGAGGCTTTGTGTAGAGGCCACGGATGTGGCGATGACCTTCTTCTTACTGTGAGCATGGATCATAGAGAAGATGAACTTCCCGGTCTATGATATGACCTTACTGCATTTCTTAGCAGAGATTAAAGAAACAACAGTAAGCGGCGCTACCTCTGGTATCCTGTACAATTGTCTACCCAAAGTAATAATGACATTGTGGGGTCTAGACTCATACACAACATGACGCTTCCACAAATATGGTTGTCCTAAAATAACATCACAAACTTCAATGGGAGCAATATCACACAGTACCTCATCTTTGAAAGGCTTGATGCCATAGGGCAGATGACATTGTTGGCTGGCACGAAGATCTCTTCCTTAGCGAAGCCAGTCAATGGTGTAGGGTTGCGGGTGCGATATCGTTGGAAGGTCCAGTCGCTTGATGACCTCTACTAAAATCAAGTTCTTCTGACTACTGCTATCGACAATGAAATGAAGCGGAGAGCCCTTTACCCACATCTGCGAGTGAAAGAGTCATTCCCCTTCCTCTGGTTCTTCTGGTTTGCTTGGCCAGACTTTGGTGGTAGCGACAATGGCACTGGGTTCAACATCGATAATATGCTTCCCTCCTTCAGGATTTGATTCAGAATCAGAATCGACCTTTGACTCGGAAGCCTTCAGTTCGGCCATGAGGGACTGCTTGGAGCAACATTCATTCTTCGGTGTTGTGCCAAGGGAATTTATGGTACTCACACCATTTTCTCATGTCCTTCTTCATCTTCTCATTTCTCTTCTTGTGTTGCGGCTTGGAATGGTTGTCTGAGGGCGGACATCTTGACTTGGTCCCTTGCTGTGTGGGTTGGGGCTTCCTTTGCCCTAGTTCGGCTGTGAGGGGTTTTCATATCCAAACTCTTGCCTTTTCTGCTTAAATTTATGCTCGATCTTGACAGTG
The DNA here is from genome assembly GCA_032191745.1 of Picea mariana. NCBI lineage: Eukaryota > Viridiplantae > Streptophyta > Pinopsida > Pinales > Pinaceae > Picea > Picea mariana. The sequence goes on along the minus strand of JASDQU010587102.1, from coordinate 12,837 downwards.
TATCTATAAGCCGTGCCCAATGAGGCGATGTCCAA
>JASDQU010587102.1:0-12782 GCA_032191745.1 Picea mariana | reverse complement strand
CAGTTCGGCCATGAGGGACTGCTTGGAGCAACATTCATTCTTCGGTGTTGTGCCAAGGGAATTTATGGTACTCACACCATTTTCTCATGTCCTTCTTCATCTTCTCATTTCTCTTCTTGTGTTGCGGCTTGGACTGGTTGTCTGAGGGCGGACATCTTGACTTGGTCCCTTGCTGTGTGGGTTGGGGCTTCCTTTGCCCTAGTTCGGCTGTGAGGGGTTTTCATATCCAAACTCTTGCCTTTTCTGCTTAAATTTATGCTCGATCTTGACAGTGTATCTATAAGCCRTGCCCAATGAGGCGATGTCCAAAAACCCCATTTCTATTTGAATGTATCTATGCAAACAACTGTAGTATTTGAGCACGAGATGATGCTCAGAGTCTTTGATACCCAATTTGGTGCGTAGGGTATGGAAAATATTGGTGAAATCTGGTACTGTCTGGTCCCTTTCTTGACGTAGGGTGGTCCATCTGGTGTACTGGTCCTCGTAGCTTCTAGCAGGGTACTATTGTTCTTTAATGGAATCCCAGTAGGAATCCCATGTAGGGGGCACCACAATCATTGCAGATTCCTCCATGACCCTTTGCTCACAGTAAGTATCCCACCAGTCTTTAACATGGAGAACGACCTCGAGGAGTGCCTCCAAGATATTGGAGAGATCCATCATGCTTCTTAATGTTATCATCTAAAAGGTCTCTGATAACAACACTTGCAAGGTTTCTACTTGAGTTTCAATGCTCTTATTAACATTGAGTCACATGCCGACATGAGAGAGGTAAGGATGTGTTGAGGTTTGCATATTTAACCATTTACTTCTCCACCTTGCCTAAGAATTTCGTCTGAGTTATGGACTCTATAGCTTCCTTTGGGTGTAATCTCTTGTAGAGCATCTAGAAGTTTATGTCAAGTTTAGGTTTTTTTTATGTTGAATTTAAAAGTGATTTAACAAAATGATAACAAACACTATGATTCAGATTTAGGAGCGGAACAAATAGATTAACAGACTGAATACAATAAACACAGAGATATGAAGAATAACACAGATATCTAGTGAACAATAGCTTCTATTGAATAATGAAATAGGTTGAAACTGTAAAATTGCAGAATTGAAACACTTGCTCGAATGGTGGTAGCTATCTTTGAGAAGAGATGTGGCTGCTACGCGCATTTGTCTGACCAGAATGGATTAAAATGAGGCTCCATAGACCTTTTTTATATTACTCATGAATTCCAAAACCCTAGACATCCAAAAACCTAACCCTAGAAGGTGAAACACCAAAAGTCATGTGGGCCCCTATGGGTAAGTTGGTACCTCAACTTCCCAAGGTCCCAACTTTTGCATACGACCTCCATTTTAGGCGCGTGATAGCCTGTTGGAAAGGTCTTTCAGAGAGCTACACATTTTGTCGTCAAACTTTGACTTTGTCTACACTTTGATTGTGGCGGGCCAAAAAAACAATGTCTAGGGCCCCAAAACGGCCCTGGAAGTACAACAAGATGTGTTGACATGAAAACATACAAAATAAGCCAGTTGGATTAGGCGAGAGGCCACCAGTATCCACCTGGAGGATGTGTGGGGCTTCAAACAACCCCAGAAGTGTAGAACCCACAATTACAAAGAAGTACAAAAGAACGTGTTGAACAAAAACGGACAAGAGGAGCCCTTTTGAATAGGTGGGTGGCCACCAATATCCACCTGGATCACACTAAATTGAAATTCAAAGAAAAAATCTTGAGATATGTCCTAGTGGAATAAAAATATTTAAATATCGATCCCAAAATAGCCACAAAATAACCATGAAAAAACAACAATACTTCAATGAACCAAAAAGGATGTGGAGATCAAGGATTGTGTTGTTGCTTTTTCCACATGCTTGTAATCACTATCATTGTTTATTGTTTGTCCTTTATCGTCATCGATCTCATGTTGGTTGGGAAAAATACCCTTAATCGCTCATGCCCATAAATGTAGAAACTGMAAGAATGTTGCAAAACTAAAGGGTAATATGGMATCTCCAAAGAAAGTGAGGAATTCATCATGGAAGATACATAAGGGAATGAATATGATTATGAAACCAAGTCTCTTACAGTTTCCAAAATTTTAAATGAAAAYAGCAATGTRTTAATATAACTCATCAAGCTTTGGTTGGACAATATGTGATTATGGACTCTTTTGAAAATATGATAAGAGCATCGATTAAGGAATCATGGAAGCCACATGTTTAGCACATCCAAAACATCTAGAACCTTAACAAAGGTCTCTCTTTTTTGTTGGATTCTAATGCACATATTTAGGTCATCAATTGTGGCCCTTGGATTTATCCAAATACCCCACTAGTCTTATTTCACTAGGTAGAAGGTTTTCAACTAACAAGTCACCTTAGTTATACTATCTAATCATGGTAGAATTCCTCGACTTGCATATTTAGTACTAGCCTTTCCCATATTACTTGGTCAAACCCATAATTAAATTCCAAGCCTTAAAAATGAATACATGTTTTTGTTGATCTATCTAAAAACTCAAATGTATACCAATGCACGAGGTGTTCGCACTAGAAGTCTCACCTAGACTGCTATAGGTGCGAGCCTAATACCCATCAGATTTCGTAGTATGTAAAATATAATATTTTTAGTTTTAGGTGTAACGAATGAATGAGAAACTCAGCTCAAAGTATCAACACAAAAGCTCCATACAACATACTTCAACAAGCAAGGCTTGAACAATCTGTGATCAATTTACATGATAAAAGTGAAAAGATAGAAGAATGAAGAAGAAAATGTGAATATATGAACCAAAATACTTCAGGCACTTTGGCACACATATAGAGGAGATCTCCCTAAAAAGGAACCTCCAGGTTAACAACATGATATGTTTTGACAACACTTGCATCAACAAAAGACAATAAATCAATCATTGTAACTCCATAAAAAAAAACACTAAAGATAAATAATTTACCATTAGACAACATCAAAACAAGAGAGAAGGATAACATGTAATAGTAGAAGAAAAGTTGATCATTAACCATTCAAGAGTCTTAAATATGTACATACATCATCTGGAAAGCTTTTACAGTATGAAATAATAATATGAGTCTCACAAAAAAACACTCAAACCCCTATATGGAGTTATATTACATATTAAATAGCAAAAAACATCAAAAGTCCCTCTAGGAATCGCCTCCTAACTCCTACATTGGATTCTACACCTGGGAGAGGTGCGGCAGCAGACAAACAAACCAACATCTAACAATCTGCTAGATTCCAGGAGGCTATTGGCAGTAATAAATACAACTACAACCAACTCATTGCATGAATATTTGTTGGAGTTGGATCTTGGGCACAAGTGTCCCTTGATGTTTAACTAATCTCTGAGGATTTACTTGAACCTCTTCTAACATGTGGAATCCCTCCTATAGTTCGAATTCCAATTAATTGTCAAGTTCGCAGCAAGTGCACTGCAAACTATTCCAATTTTGGTAGTTTGCAACGCCTTCAACAAGATGCGTTGTGAACTTTCCTGTAGATGTTACTTTGCCTTCAAAACATAGCAAATGATGCCAAAATTGTGCAGGAAGCCTTAAAACCTTTGTTAATTCCAACTACAACCTCTAAATGATGAAAGTGATTTGCAAAAAATAGCATATGGGCATAATTATAGAGACATAAGACAAAAATACGCTTTAGGGTTATAAGCCTGCAAATATAAGACACCATAGAAAAACTGATTATATTGATGCAGATATATTGCTTCATCTTCGTCTCCTAGTGGCTAGTCGAGCCAACATGTCCAGGTTCTTTTTTGCAATATGTTCCTTCAACTACTGCACTTCCTCCTTCAACTTCTTGTTTTTAGCTTGATAAGCTCTATTCTGCTTGTACACATTGTTCATTTGCCTATGTAGAGATAAGGATATCTTAACCCAATGTTTTTCCTTTCTAACAGTTTCTTCACCCATATCTATAGTTTTCTTTAGCTAAATCCTGACATGTAGATTTTCCTTTTTTAATTGTTCATTCTCATGCCTTACACCTTTCAGCTGCCTCTTGGGCCTTTTGAAAGTGGGATCCCTTTCATTAGAATGAGACTTGGTCTCAATAGTTTCTATTGGCTCTTTAAGAGGCTTGGCTTTGAATGTTTGTTGAGTTGGTGCTTTGGATGCACCCTCTTACATAGAGACATGTTGCTTTGTTGTTGATCTGGTGAATGGTCTTTTAGGCATAACCGATTCTGGAACAATAGGTGGGGAAAAAACAAGTTTCTTTCCCTTTAGATTCCTTTCTTTGCTAGAGGATGCCTCCATAGGTGAACACTCTGCCATAGGAGAAGTTTCTTCCTCAAGAGGTTTTGAAGGGACTTAAACTATCTTATCAATTGACTGAGATGACTTATCCTTTTTAACCATCTTCCTCCTTTGACTGGACTCTGTGTGCACAATATTTTCAACAGAGCTAGGTGTCTCTCTTTTTGTTTGTGGTGTATTTACAACATATGGTTGAAAGCCTGATGCAAATAGGAAAGCATCCCAATCACTATTAGTCTTTTTTAGTTATTCTAACAATAGCATCTTGATCAGACCAGAATGGAAAACATTGGTATCCAACTACTTGGACTTGGCTTGAACTTTATCCGACATCTTCCCAAGGCTTCTGAGAATATAGAAGGGTAGATTCAAGGGCTCTTTTCCAGTAAAATGCGTCAATAGTTTAATATGGTATTGATAGACCATATTAAACCTACCTTCACAAGTAAAATACCTTTGAATGACTTTGAGAATCTTATCAAAATACTCCAGCATATGATTTCTAGCCACTCCCTTTGATAGGTTATCTTCTTGATATTCAGGCTTTAAGAAATCCTTAGAAAATTCAGACTTTAGAGACATGGCCTTGAACCATCTTTCTTCCTGAATTGGTATCTCTATAACTGTAGAAATGGAATGCTTTGTAACCTCAAATTCCAGTGTACCAAATGCATCCTATACTCTTGTACATCCTATGTGTTAACATCTGGCTCCACATGGGATGGAGACCTCCCTGTGAGGCTCCAAGAACATTATAGTTCCAGTGCCTTATCCATTGGGCATAGAGTCATTTTTTTAAAAAGAAACAAAAACTAACTAAACACACCAGTATTTTTTCCTACATTTGAGCATCCCACTTGATCACCAAGTCTCCAAGATGAAAATATTCCTTCTTTACCTTCTTGTCAAAAACTTCTTTAATTTTATGTTGATGATTATGTACTATGTTCAACAGTTGCTCTCTAGTTTGTTGCACTTCCACAAGTTGATGCATCCTTCTGACCATGTCATTTGGCTCCCCTTCTTGATCTTGAAGAAATTTTGCCACARGTAAAGCTAATTGTGCAAGGAAAACAACTTATGTTCCATAAACTAGTTGGAATGGTGTTGTACCAATTGACCTCTTAGTTGTTACTCTGTCTGCCTAGAGGGCAAGCTTCAACTTAGAATCCCGTGACTTTTTTGTTTTCTTCCAAAAACTCTTTGATGATATTCACTAATATTTTGTTGGAGGACTCTACTAAGCTATTACCCTGAGGATWATATGGAGTGGAATGGATGAGATGAATGCCAAATTTTTCACAAAACTTCACCAGGGGCTCAACTTTGAAGGGTGTTGCATTATCACCGACAATTTTATTTAGGAAACCAAATYTTGACAGAATATCTTCTAAGAAACCRATGATTACTTTGTGTKTTKCACTTGGTGGGAATGGATTCTATCCATCTGGTAAAGTAATCAGTAGCAGTCAGAATCCAATGGTGTTAACCACTAGAGGATGGATGAATTTCTCCAATAAAATCTAATCCCCACAGTTGGAAAGGACCAAATACCAAAATTGGTTTAAGAGGAAAAGATTTGAGTTRTTGTTTACCTGAGAATCTTTGGCATTTGTCATGTGTTATAATCTTTGCATGCACATCAGTGAATAAGTTAGGCCAGGAATACCCAGCTCGAAGTATCTTGTATGTTTTGGTTCTCCACAAGTGATGACCTCCACATAAAATCCCATGAAATTCAATCATACTTTTCTTTGCCTCCTCATGATATAAACATATTAATAGAATCCTAGAAGGATCCTTCAATATAACACCCGATCAACAATGCAATACTTGACTGCCTTGAGTTTCAGAGATCACATCTTAGCCTTCTTAAGTCCAACAGGTGGCTACAAATTCTGCAAGAAATAGATGACATCTTTGTACCAGCTACATTCTACCAACTTTGAGTTAATTTGCAGTTTGTTGTTTTGAATTTCATACTGTTTATTTACAGAGTTAGTGCCCATGAAATTTACTCCCAATGCTTTACAATTTGATTAAGCTAGAAACCTAGCTGATCCCTAACCTTTTATCATCTTGGTGGGCTTCTCCTCCAGCTCAAACTCTAAAATATTAGCAATCCACTTGCTTCTTTTCCCATCAATATAAGGTGGAATCAAAATTTCCTTAACAGAACTCGAGGGAACATAAGCAATGATTTTTGAGTGAAGAACATACACCCTGAAAGACTTAAGAGCTTTGACTAAAGCATAAGCTTTATTTTCCATTATATCATAACTAAATTCAACATCTCTCAAAGCCCCACTGAAGAAGGAAATAGGTTGCTTCCTACCATATGAATTCTTCTGAAGAAGAACAACAACTAGTGTATCATTAGAGGCAAAGGAAAAAACCCGAAATTCATTTGAGTAACCATGACTTATCATAACAGGGGCATCAACCGATGCTTTCTTTATTTGCTCAAAAGAACGCCTAGCTTCTGGTGTCCACTTGACTTCATTGCCTTTTCTCAACATGGCAGTGATAAATTTCACTAACTCAACAAAGTTGGATATAAACCTCCTCAAAAAGTTTATTTTACCTAAGAAGACTGAATTTATTTCTTATACGTAGGAACATAAAGATTTTTTATAGCCTCTACCCTATTAGGGTCAATCTTCACACCCTCAGTCGAGACAATGTGTCCTAGCAACTTACCCTCCTTCATGGAAAAAATAGATTTTTGTGGATTTAGGGACAGACCATACTTTCTGCACTTCAAAAACACTTTCCTCAGATGTTGGCAATGCTCTTGATCAAACTTGGAAAACATTGTAATATCATCCAGATAGATAACCACAAACTTATCTTTCTCCCCAATAAAAGCAATCTCTATTGCACGTTGGAAAGCTGCCCTTGCATTCATAAGAACGAATGGAATCTTGGCATACATGAATGTACCCTAGGGAGTGATAAATGTTTTCTTCTCTATGTCCTCTGGAAACACATAAATCTGATTGTATTTTGAAAACCCATCAATCATTGAAATCCTCATTGAGCCTGCACCCTTTGCAAAATGTGTTCCATATTGGGTAAAGAGTAGTTGTCCTTTCTGGAACACCTATTTAGATTCCTGAAATCAACACAAAGCTTGATCTCACCATTCTTCTTTCTAACAGGGACCAAATCAGCTACCCAATCAAAATACCTCAAAGGTATACTGATTTGAGCACCAAACAACTTCTTAACCTCTTTCTCCATAATAGGAAATAACATTGGATTAATCTGCCTGAGATTTTGTTTGAATGTATTAGTGTCATATTTTAAAGGTATCATATGCTCAATGATGTTGGTATCATAAGTCTTCATACTTCCATGCAAACACATCAGAAATTCTTTCAACAATTTGACATATTCATCCCTCTGATTTTCTGATAAACTTTTGGACAATTTTACATATTTGGGCTCTTCTTCAGTGCCTAAATTACAGTCTATCAGGTCTGCATTTTCTTCAGAACTGCTCATTTTAACATCAACATCATTATTATCAAAGAGCCTCTCCAAAGGAACCATCCCCTTAGGAATGTGATTACTGGGCAATTGAATAATTTTATGATCTGCAATTTTGTTCATAAATTTATCAGCATGCAGATTCTGACCATCATCTAAATCTTGGTCAATATGCAGGGCATAAAATTTATCCACCGTCTCCAAAAAAATCTTTAATTCTTCATCATCTTCAAAGACCTTCCAGTGCTTGACATTGTCAGGAATGGTAGGTCTGTATTTTATCTCAACGCCATATTTGATCTTGGAAGGCATGGGAACTTTGAAATTACATGCAGAAACAACCAATGAATCAACTATTGAATTAGCACACCTATGAATGTAAGAAATGTTAAATGTTGAGAAGAAGTTTTCTACCATATCCAAAACGTCGTTTATGTAGGCCCTTAACCTAACATGCTTACTTTGATATATATTTTTTACCTGTTGCACAATTGGCTCAACATCACCAAATACTGTTAGATCCTGAATTTTCATGTCCCTTGCAACCTTGAGCCCCAGAATTACAGCCTCATATTCTGCAATATTATTTGTCACCTCAAACTCAAGTTTAAATGACAAGGTTATGACTTCTTTGGAGGGAGATATGAAGAATGTTCCCGCACCAACCCCATCTTTAGAATATGCACTGTCAAAATACATCTTCCACAACTAAACACCTTGTCTAGTTATTTCACATATTGTTGATTACTGATTTTTAATATCTAAAGGTGGCTGAGGGGAATCAATAAGATGAAGAATATTAGACCCCAAATCAATATCAACAACATATATGGGATGGTTTGTTGGTTTGTTCTCATCACTACTGATATATGCAAATTGAGCTTCTCTATACAGTCTCATGTGCTCACCCCCAAAGATTGTTATTGTAGCATAAGAAAGATCCATTTGTAAAGTTCCTCCTAACCTCTTGATCCATGATCTAGACAACAACATCCCAAATTTGAAGGGTACATATTCAACTACAATGTCCATGACCATTTTTTTCATAGGCAGTTGGAAAAGTGTGACAACTATATCTTTGATAACCCCAAGACATTTTACTTTCCTTGAGTCAAAAGAGTGCAAGTCATGATACGTTTTAGTGATTTCCAAGCCTAATTCATCCATGATATCCTTAGGCATCAGATTATGGGATGCACCAGAATCCATAAGACAATTGTGTAAGATATTGTCATGCACATTCAAAGAAGTGTAAAATGGAGGAGAAGAATCATCTCTACCTTCCACCATGGGCCCCAATACAACTGCAGGCTTCTCATCTTGTAGATTGATGGAATATGAAGGAGCTGGATGAGATGTGGGATGCAAATCCTTCAAAAGGGATGTTTTGAACCCTTCATTTTTTACTAGCTCAAGCAAGGGAACATGAATCTTAATTTTTTGAATTTCATGCTCAAAATTGAAATTAGACAGAGATTTTTCATCATCTTTCACTTCATGTGCAGGAGCTTTTATTAGTGGTTGTTTATTTTTTCCTTCTGTTTCTTTGGCAGAGGCTCCTTTCACATGAACATCTATCTTTTTGGACTAAGGGGATGTAGTTTTCTTCTTATCTTTCTGTTTTGATCTCAAGTTATGTTTTTTTCGACCTTCTGTTTGGTAAACCTGATTTTCTTGAGCCAATTCATCTATTTGGTTACACATCAAGTATTCATCATACTCACTTTGAGTAAGATGAGGTGAGGCAGGTTTATCTGTAACACAATGAATTGTTGGTTCTACTCTTTCCACCTCTTTTGCTTCATTTTATTCATCAAATAGATTATTCTGGAAAGGGGCTTGAACTCTTTGATCTTCATTGTTCCTACGGTCTCTCTACAAAATTTGAGGTGGATTATTTTGCTGTCTAAACTGGTTTATGTTTCCAAAGTCTTGAGGATTTCTATTGGCGTGTATCCCTTCAATATTTAACCTTTCCATCTCTGTATATAATGAATTTACCAACTTGGTCGACTCATCAACCGTTGGATCTGTACCTGAAGCATCTGAAGGAGAAGCTTTTGTTTTCTGTTTTCTCCTCTCCCGATCAAATCTGCCCCTCAACTTATTTGATGCTAGTATATTTGATTCCACTTCCAGGGAAACATCTTGTATATGCGCCAATGTTGCAGACCTTTTTCCTCTCAACAATAGACAAAACTCTAGGTCAAAGGCACTTACATAAGTTATTTTTGCAGAAGTCTCAGTGGGCTTAATCTCAGTAGGAATCGTATTGTACATTTTGTTGAACCCTTTAGAAAATTCAAACATAGATTCACCCTCTTTCCTTTTGAGAGCTCCAAATTCTGTAATATAATACAAAAAATATTTCTTGTCACCCCAATTCCTTAAGAAAACATCATCTGGGGCCTCAATTCCAACTATTGATCCTGGGAGTAAACTTCTAAACCACTTTTGGGCTTCCCCATTTAGGCTTTGCACAAAGAATCTCATCTAGACATATTCATTTTCAATGTTCAGGTTATCTGCATAATTGTAAAAGGAAACAAGATGTTCTTATGTAGTAATATCTTCTTCTCCAGTAAATTTGGGCATGTACTTAAGGCAATCTCCAACTGGGAGAGCATTCATGGGTTGAGGAATCACTAATGGTGCATACCTAGTAGCCACAATGCCATCCATTCTGTTTAGAGGTAGATTCACTCCCGCCATCTTAGGAGAAGGAGATGTCTAGCTCTTAGGAGTTGTAAATGAGGCTACAACAGAAGAACTAGAAGGCAGAGTAGGATGAGGAGAAGTGGTTTGTGACTTTGGTGATCCTACTGGATTTTGAGCAAAGGACATAACTTCTTATGTTTCAGCTTGAAATTTTTTATGCCAATCAACATTTAAAACATCGAGAAAAGGGGATTCCCATTCCACCCACTCTAACCATTTATCAACTTTTTCAAAGACATTCTTTTTTAGACTTAGCAAGTAATGAAATTTCAGAAGTCTCAAAGCTTTCTTCTTTTAATCTAGGAAGAGGAAAAATAATTTCAGTAAAAAGATTCTCTTTCAAGACTTTAGAAGACTCAAACTTAACATGGATTAGGCCAGTCTTTAATGTTTCTATTGAGGTCTTCTTAGGGAAGGCAGTTCTTTTTTCTTTAGTTTTAATGGTTTTGAGTAAATTAGTATTTGGAGATCCTAAAGCTGGGAAATATTCTAAACTTTCAAGTTTGAACCATTTAACAACTTTAGGTGATGCAAGGAAATCAAAACTTTCAAGGTTCTTTTCTTTCAAATCAGGAGAAAGATGTGTATGTTTAAGAGGATGACCTTCTAGCTGGACTTTTATATGGGTTTGAACCTCAGGTAAATGAATAGATTTAGAAACAACAACTGGTGTATGAAATACATAATTAGGTAGGTTCCCAGTTGTTACACATCAAAATTACTCAGCTGGATAAGTGTCGCATGTTCCTCTCAATTGTCGTAAGTGTCGCATCTTCCTTACAACTTTCACAAGTGTCGCAAGTTGGTTACAAGTGTCGCAAATGATGTTCAGACATACTGCCATGACAAACGACACTAAGGAGACACTTATAACATCTCATATGCTTGATCTGAAGAAGGAGAACTGGTTTACTGAAGTCAAATAACTCTTGACACCTGAAGAGAACCCTGAAACAAAGGTTTTGAGGAGGAGCGCTCCCCTATTTCAGCTCTAGAAGCGCTGGCTCTCCCCTACAAGGCTTCAGGGAGCGTTATAACGCTCCCCAGCCCCCTCTGAAGGAGCGCTGGTGCTTTGATGCCCCTTCTAAGGGAGCGCTGCCTAATCTGAGGCAGTAGTTGGCCCATTGAGGAGAATAAGGGGAGGATCTTTCGAGATTAGGAGGCGGTTGTGTTCGAATTCTTGGTTTCATCAAGAGATCCCTGATCTAAGGAGAAGGTTCCCAACTTGTTCTAAAGATAACTCAAGAGGTTAAGCTCCTCTTAACCTATATAAGCAGGCTCTATGATGGTGGAAAAGGGGGAAGAACTGAAGATATGAAACTTATGATCTTGGAGGAAACTCACAGTCAGCCAAAGGAGAGTGATCAGTGAAGCTGCTGTTATCCAGATTGTGGATCTTTCAGGCAAGGGTTAGACGAAGAGGACTTGACGAAGCCGTCGCATTCGCATCTACGATTGTAAGTACTGTTGTCGTTATTCTCATCAATATGACACGCTTGGCTTGTTTCTTTCTAGTTTGTGTCTAGTGTCACATGAAATTATCATTTATTGATAGATCTGCATTCAAGCTAATATCAATAGAGTAGGAAGTGGTCGTATCTTGCTTTTTCCACAGAACTCAGCGAGGAGCAAAGGATTGGAGCGCAACTCGGAGCGTGCAGGGACAAACGTCGATAAAAGGTACTTCTGTCATCCTCCCTTCTCATGTGGTAGTTTAGATGGATTTGAAAGGAAGTCAGTGTCCATGTTAAGCATTTTCTGTCTAGAGTTAATGTCAAGCTCTTAGAGGCAATCTACCTGTCCGCAGGGAGATTTTCCTACAACAGAAACTGGCGACTCCGCTGGGGAGATAGCCTCAAATCGAAACTTCTTGTTTGGATTTTTCTCCTCATTGACCTTGTATTATCCCTTGATTGTTTCAGACCTGGTTCACTCCTCTTTTGATTAGTTTCATGAGATGATTGGCTCCTTACCCTATCATACTCAGCATAATTGTCGAATTTGAATTTCAATTTTTGGAATTTTTTGACATTTTTTGGAGTTTTAGACCCTGGCGCCCCTGTCCTAGTGTTAACAGAGCACCAACGCTCCCCCATACCTCTGCACAGAGCACTATAATTCTCCTTGCCTTTGGCAACAGAGCGCCAGCCTCTTTTTGGCCCAAAAACCCTCCAGAACTGCCTTTTTCAGGGTTTGCCTCTGTGTCTCTTTTGCTAAGTGACCTAATGAGTCAATTTTTCTTCCCTTTCAGCCTTAACATCTGTCCTTTTTG
>JASDQU010587101.1:34685-45296 GCA_032191745.1 Picea mariana | reverse complement strand
CGCGTGCAGTAAGAGGACAGCAAGCGGATGCCCGCGCCCAGTAAGAAGTTAGGGCGCGGGTTGCTTGTTTTGAGTGGTTTTTTGAGGAGTTACTCAGCATGGCTTTGGCTAGGAAGAGGCATGAGTTGGCCTGATGCCAGGTAAACCTGTATGGTGCATTTTAGGGTTATAACAGGCAATATCAAGAAAAAACCATCACAAATTTAGTCATATGTACTAGTTCCCTCATGGATTACCTGATGGTCCTAAGGCTGTTGTGGATGTTGATAAATCTTCACATGAGTTTCTGCAACCTATCCAAGCTACAACATTCCTCCTTAACTAGTTTGCAGTGCGAGTTCACAGTGCCAACTCAAATATAGCTTGCACACTTCGAGGAGGCTATTAGTTGAAGGTATGACATAATCCTTGGAGAAATGGTTAAATTGTAGGCTCTGAAAACCATAAATCCTCATTGACATGATCAATATTATGTGTTAACAAGCATAATCCACAATCTCCTTCGAGTGGTTAGACTACTTCTTGAAGGACCTACTATGATACCAATTGTTGGATTACTGAGAGGGAGGGGGTGAATTAGTAATGAGCAATAATATTAATTTTAAACACATTATATTCTTCAACAATATTCAACATTTTATCATTATCATTTAATATATCATCAACAGTATAATCATAAACAACATCACATCACAATAGATACATAGTACACTGGAATTTACATGGAAAACTAAATGGGAGAAAACCACAAAATAGTTTTCTTAGATATCAAAATAATACATCCATTGGAAGCACCAACTTCCTGATTCTCCAGCTACAATTGGAAGGAGGATCTAACTCCCTATTCCCAGGCTCCACCCTGAAGGAATCTATAGCTCCCTAAATTCTTTGTCTCCAACCAGAAGGAGGATAAAACCCCTTGAGTTCTTTGGCTCCAACCGGAAGGTGGATACAACCACCTATCCTTGCCCCATCCTTCCGCCCTGAAATATAAGTGTATACCAACTATCACTATCACAAACTCTTCCATTGTCACTACCACTGTGCCACTATCTTTGTCACTATTACTGTCTCATCAACCTGTATTTTCTTATCAATCAACTAACACCTGTACCATACCATTCATTAACTATATACCAACATACATACTATCTCATGCATCAATCATGAACCAAAGATACATCAATAAGTGATAGTGAATGATGAACTAGAGCATCAATCATGTGTAACATGTACCATATACTATACCATCAACCATATACAGATCTATACCATATCATCAATGAAGTATCTCAAAGAACCAATGCATGTCCCTCATGAATATGCCACCATACAACATAAATATGCCTCAACCATGTACAATTAACTCCAAGATATGAACTATAAGAACCATGTCATATGTTGAAAAACATATAAGAGTGCTCCTCACTCAACCAAGAAACCAAGATATACCATATCCAATTACCAAACACACCATACTTAGTATGCCTCAAGCATACACCATATCATGACCAAAATTAACCATCAAAACAAGTATACAACCATACCAATACCTTTTTACCTGACCTAAAACTCTAATATGTTGACTTGTATACTTCCTTCAGACTTCAGGGACCTGGTACCAACATTTACTCAATCATTCATGAGCCTTTTTACAGATACACGACTTTCTCTTCTACTGCCTATGTATATACGTGTTTTTATCCACTGTATCCCATGTACATCTGCTCCTTTCTGACTTGTAACCCGTGTATACCTCATAAAATAGGGTTTTTTGGAACTATGAGACTTTTTTCTTCGACCTTCCTTTTCTACCTCAGAAAATGTCATCACAAACTTAGCTAAAAGATCCCTAGTTCACAAGATATATAATCAATGAATGAGTGTGTGTGAGTGTACTTGTGAATGACTCCTTGCAGTATATTTATACTTATTCTAGTTAACTCCTCTCCTTAATTTAGGGCTTCTATATTTTTCTTGTTACAACAACTTTACTCTTTCATTAAATACTTGTAACAAACTAGGGGCTTCTTGACCACTTCTTTGGGGCTTACAACTTCACAAATTCATATCTCCTTAACCGTGAGGAACTACGTGGAATTCCACATATCATAAGAAATGAAAAGATGAGTAATATCCATCTATGAGGGTCTTTCCTGCATTTACTATGTCCTTCATGTCCATATTCCTCAACCAACTTTGGGTCCCATAACCACACCTCTGGGGCTTCTTCAAGGGTTGACATCAATGACAACCAAATTATCAACAGGATATATATCCCACATGCATTAGGAAATAAAATATTTTATTGTATATATACACATGTGTATCTAACTCAATCTAACACATTGTGAAAAGTATTTTCCTCGTGGACTCCCTCGGTGCACTTGTGAGCATGCTTTTCTTTTATGCACTTGGTGCTTGACACTGCTTGGTGGTGCATTTGGAGATGACTTTGAAATGAGGCTCGATTATGACTTGGAATTGGATATTGGGTACAAAAAACCCAATATTTTTATTTTCCTTAAATTCAAGTCCCAATTGAACTATAAACCATGGATCCATAGTTATAGTTGGGTTCATTTGATGTTTATTTCATTAGCCATGAAAAGGATTCCCTTAGAGAATTATTTTAATAATCCACCCATTTCTCTACGGGAAGTTTAAACTTCCTATAGAGACACTGCAAATTTAGGTACTATCTCCTGGCTCCAATTGGGGATGATGTCCTTCCTGTGAGGCACCAAAGAACTTGCAGACCCAGGGTATTTATCCATAAACCTATAACATGTATATTCTCATCACTAAAGACCATTCTCGTAATCCTTGGATCAAATGTATATACAATTACAACTGAACCTGTTCATTTGTTTTTTGAATGACCACTTCTAGTGTATGAACTAAAACAATCCATATGGTGAAAACCAACTGAAAACTAAATTCTTATAGTTTAAAAATTGAATTGAACAAGTGCCCAAATATGTGAGCTTATTTGTGTACAAAAACCCTATGCTAACCATCTCACTCAACTTGGTCATGTATAACCAAACTTCCAATAGTACCAGGTAAGCATCTTCATGATGGAATGAACCTCCTGTTTGTAATTGTTTGAGAAAGAATACAAAGGATATAACATATGAAATACAAATTTCATTTGATGCTCATACTTACAATCATGAACTGGTAGACTGTTGAAATATGAAACATTTTTTAGCTTTGAAAAAGTGGACTCCATTCAAGATGTTACTGGATATTCAAGATCATGAAAAGGTTTTTTCTAATTCAAAATACATAATGACTTTGGTATGAAATCTGCTTCTTTGGGAAAACAATTATCTTCTAGTTCCCTTTGAAACAATTCTTGAATGTCATAAGATTCATAATAATCAAGTGTTGAAATATCTTTTTGAATTTGTTGACATTCTATTTGTGCAAAAAATGCATTGTAAAAACTCAAATAAATGAAATTATCATAAGGCAGTAACATACTCTTTGAAGACTGAACTTCACAAATCTAATTTTCATTATCTGCTTGAAAACTTTCAGCTTAAAATGAATATTTGTGCAAACTTCCTTCAAATTGTTGACTCCTTCTTTCAATAAAACATTTTGACAAGAATTTGAAGCCATAAAATCCTGAATGTCATTATAAACAAATTAAATTTTTTGATCATTCATATCAACAACAGGATCTTCTTGAACAACTTATGCTTCAGCAGATTGATAATAACCCTCTGCAAAATCATCATCATAAAAATATTCAAGAAAATTCATTGCATAATTATCCTTCTGCTCATAACTAGAAATTTTTTCTACTGTATATAAAAATCATCTTGTTGTTTTGAATCAAGAGCATATGCATTTTCTACATCCCTGACAATAGAAAAATCAGATTCACTAGTTTCAAGATATGGAGAGAAACAAAATATGAAGATGATGAATCAAAATATTGAAAAAAATGAAAACCCTGATCTGATCTATGCTTTTCATAATACTTCTCCTACTCTTTTGCATCTAAATCTTCATCACAAATATGATTTTGGAGTTTTCCACAAGCCCAAATATTGTCCTCTATTTCTTTAGCATCAATAAACATCTTCAACAAAGTCAAATACTTCCTCTCTCTAATATAAAATGCTATGTCAGTATGATGGGTTGATGTGTAAAACAATATTGTAGAAGTTCCAGAAGGCTAAATATCTTTAGGCATATTGAGATAAAAGTTATGGAATCTCCTATTGAAATTGGTAACAGATTCATCCTTCCTTCTGTTCATGGCATAGAATTCAAAAAGGTATTGATCAAAAAACTTCCTTTCACCCCAATTTCTTAGGAAAACATCATAAAATTCCATCCAAGAACCTATTGAGTCAGCCTTCAAATTTCTAAACCATATCCTAGATTCTCCATGTAAAGGCTAGAAAAATTCTCTCGTAAACACATCCTCATGCATTATTTCAATAAGATATGTAAACCTTTAAAAAAATGCAATGTGTTTCTTTGTTGTCACATGTTCTTCTCCATTAAAATTAGGAAGGTAATTTTAAAAAATGGAAGGATAATAATGAAGGATGAATGGTTATTTCATAGGTTTATAACCTTCCCTAATCTTAGAATAAACTTTAGTGAGATGACTACAGGGTGGAATAGTGATTTCAGGAGGTGGTAAATCGTCTTTAGAATCAACAGGTTTACAAGACTAATCATGTTCTGAAAATATTTTGATGTGGACATCATTTTTCTCAGTAGGCTCAATTGAAGGAATTAGCTCAAGATCAATAATGAAAAAAGAAAAAACTTATTTTCTCAAATATGGATATATAATCGTAGGATTATAATCATCTTAGTAGACAAAGAAAAGGATAATTGTTTTCACACATAATGGAAAATATAGGAAAGAACTGATGAAAACGAGTATAATTTCTTGGAAAAAAATCATGACTTGATACCTAGTCTTCCCATATCATCTTTTCATTTTTTTGTCAGCAAGGTCCATCCCCCAGTGGAGTCTTTTGATTGTGGAGTTTCCAGGTGAATGATATGCAACCAATATTCAATGATTTATTCTTTTTCACCATCAAGAATCATATCTCTTCATTGTCGTACTCCCAAGGAAGATACTTTGTTCCTCTGCTCCCCGAAAATGGTACCAAAATATGTTAGCACTTGAGATGTTATAAAACTACATTAGAACTATGCCCAACACATCTTGAAAAGGATTTGATGTTTGGTTGGTATGGTGGATCAGGTAGACTATATTGAGAAAGAAGAAAGGCAAAAAATTGGACTCAAGAACACCCTAGATCAATGGTCAAGGCCATTGGGCATGGAGTCATCTATAGTATCTTATGGATCTGTTGGGCCCTTTGTTTTGTTGATTAGAAGTTGTGCACAAAAGATTGCAAATTCATTTTGGAGAAGGAAAGTTGCACAAGTTGTTGAGAAGATGAACAACACAAGAAAGGAAGAAATAGAAAACGGTTAAAGGGACAACACAACAACAATAGCAAGATCAAAAAAAGAAAGAACTCTCGAGTTATTAACCAGGGAGATCAGATTATATATATAAGACTAATGTGATTGTAATAGGCTAATGATAATGACAATGATAATGATAATGACACTGATACTGAGAATGATAGGCTAATAGTGAAACATTAATGAGAGGGATGGAATGTCATTATTTCCTAGCATGTTATTTCTGAGTTATTACTATTCCTGTTGTAAATCTGATCGTGTGATGAGAGTCATTGATTTAATGGGCTAGTACTATCGTATTGTTTAATAGGAAGATTTGGGTGAGAACCAAATAGACAATGTATTAGATTTTGGTATTATCAATATAAATAGAGTCCTAAATTTTGAATTTACATCTTGTGTATTCAGTCTTAATGCATGAATGAATTGTTGTTATTTTTTATCTTTATGTCTGATGTACCTAAATGTGTCTTTATGAATGGAAACACAACCCTGTTTCTTTATTTCCAATTTGGGAATTCCTTAGGATTGTTATCGGTTTAGTCTATTATGTGCAAGATTACAATTAGCCTTGATACCTTAGTGATTTGTCTAAGTATTCTTCTTACCCTTACCTCTCTTTGATGTATCGGTTGAACTTTGAGTAAGACTTCTTCCCTCTCGGGAAGATAAAAATGTCAGTGCTCTAGAATACTTCAGTACCTTTTGTTGGTAACCTAATAAGGACCCTAGTCTGAACACTTTTGAGCCAACAAAATGGTTATGTTGCCAGGACCTATGTTGTGAAAGGGAACCTGTGAGGAGAATGCTTCCATGGATATATAGATTTGAGATTTGGCAATGGTGGGAAAGAAATTGTGACACCTTTATATGGAAGGAAGTGAAGTTGTGAGGAAAAAGCGAGAGGAATACGAGAGATTTTGTCTTTTAATCAGAAATATCGAGCGACCAATATGAGATATTCTAGGTTAAATTTCTGAAAGAGTTATTCCATTGGATAGATAGGCTCGAAGAAGATCCAGAATTCCAAGAATGTGTCAAGAAGACCTATAATTGGAATACATCGAAGATTGCAACACTTCATCAGTTGGATCACCAGATCACGTGAGCAGTCGATTTCTGGGTTCACATGACTCTCGAGGGATACATCATTGAAATTGTAGCCGAGAATCACCAATATTTTTCACGCATGGAAGAAATTTTCAAGAAAGGTACGCATGACATATTGTTGAGGGAAATTCACCTGTGGATTAAAGTATTCTTTATGGAGGAGGGCATGATAACTATTCCCTCAACTAAGATGGCAACCTAAACACCTACGTTTGGGGTAGGGTGATTTTGGGGTAGGATCATGACCTGAGAAGGGGGAAGGTTTCTTTGAAAGATGGGGGAAGATCAAGAAAGGAATGCAAGAAACGAACTAGCCTTAAGGAGAGATGCCATTGTTGAGAAGTGGTGGCGTGGAAAAGTAAAGAAAGTAGTGAAGCAGTCTAAGGTGTTGTGAAAATAACTAGGATCAAGAGGAACAAATGAAGGAAGGAAGGAAGAGTTGAGGAAGGTGAGAAGATAAGAAAGACTGGCTAGTATAAGATTGCAACAGAAAGAAGCATAGAGAGAAAGGATTCCCCATATGGGTGGACGAGAAGAAGAATGTGGAGAAGAAATGAAGGACGAAGAAGGTTTGGACCTTGTGGGAGATCAAGAAAATTCAACACTGATAGCAGGAGACATCAGGAATCACACAGAGAAGGCTACTCCATAGGAAGAGAACAAGACCCCCTAGATCAAAGAAGCCTGCCCAAAATTCAATGGAACTAGCTCTGAATCACCCATCCCCCTGGTTTCCTCTATACCCGTGGTAAGTTCTACATCGCCTGCTTATGCTATTTCTATTCCTTCGCAACCAGTTAGTCAGAATCAATCTGTAAGTGTAAACGCTAGGAGGATATTAGGATCCCCAGGCATATCACAACCAGAACCATTAGGTTTTATTATAATAGGAACACTGAGACCCACAATGGCTGGACATATGGGAGGATCGATTGCCTGATACCCAAAATTTTGGGGTAAAGGGGATGAATATGTAGAGCAACATTGTTTCTTATGTGAATCCATTTGGAGGTCCAGAGGGACTCTTGATGCAAATAAGTTAGTGGAGTTTCTGACTACCTTGAGGGTTCATTCTCTAAAATGGTATATGAAGGCTATAGAACCTGAGCTCCAAGGACAAGCGTTCACCCTTGGCCAAGTTCATTTGAAATTTATCATTGAATTCAAACTACCTTAGTTAGAGCAACAACCTCTCTCTAAGTTGCAGGAGATTCAACAAACGGAAGGAGAATCTATCTAGGAGTATAACCAAAAGTTCAAGGATTCAATTGGGAGGCTAGCACATCTAATTCGTGAAGATCAGCAGAGGGAATGGTATATTCAAGGATTACTACCTCTAACAAGAATTCCTTTAACGCAATAGTGGATAGCCACATCAATAGAAGCCTTAGATCAGTCGATGAAGTTCAAAGCCATGGAAGGTTATCCAGGCAATCTGAGAATGACCAGACCCCCGATAGATGCAAATTTGTTGCAAATTTAGTGAAAAATATCATCGCTAATGGAAAATATTCAACAATTAACCACACAAAGACCAGGACGCCCTCAGGTTTGGTGCACAGGATGTTACATAGAAGGGAATCTAGCAAATGAATGTTCGCACATGAGGAGAATGGGACCTCTTCAAAACCTGATGGGGCCTTCAGGACCTATGGGAGGAGTTGCAAAAGTGTCTTCGACTCCACCATTCAATACACCAGGGCTATATAATACCTTCCTAGGAGTTCCAACTCTTTATAAAATGGAGTATTGTGAGATTTGTCAGACATAAGGACATGCGCCAAGTGTCCTATTATGCAGAAGTACACAATTGTGCCCAATAAAATACACTGTGATTTTTGTGCATATACGAACCATGCCACAAATTAATGTAGAGCGTTGGACGTACTTGATGATACATTGGATCGAAAATCATTTAGAGTAAATGAAACCCCCCAGGGACTTGGAAGAAGCCATGGAGGAGGGGCTAGAGGTGGATTAAGAGGTGGGAGAAATGGAGGCAGAGGGCCAAACAGATGCTACAATTTTAATGGACAAGTTCATTTGGCTAGAGACTTCCCTCACCCAAGATGACCATGGTGCTCACATTGAAAAAATAATGGGAACGCAATTGAAGATTGTCCATAATTGATAGCAAAATGGGAAGATCAAGTTCGTCAACTTGAGGCTAACCTCATAAGATTAGAATTAAAAAGGGAAATCGAGGGAAAAATAACTAAGATTAACATCATCACTCACAGAGGAGAAACTATAGGGGAGATGCAAACAATTAGCCAAATATTCAAAAGGTTATTCCCAAAGATGACAGGTATGATCCTACGAAACAAAAGTTGTTTTTTGAAAATGCAATAGATATATTTAAGAGAATCCCCATTACAAAAGTAGTAGAGAAGCATCCTAGAGCCTCATGTCAACCTAACCATGCGCAAGCCCCTACCTCACCACCAACACCCAAGAATTTTGAAATTCCAAAAAAACACCCTAACCAGTCTCAAAGTGTAATCAACCTGTGGTTTCAGTTATTCATTGATATCCTAGGGGACGACCAACTTACTGAGAAGTTATGCAACTCCCTGTACTTTATACTAGGGAACGAGGGAACCTCAGAATCCATAGTAAGTACTAACCTCCCTGAGAAGAATACCCAGAGAATACAAAGATGAAAGGTGCGAATGGGAAAAGAATTTAGGTTAGAATCCCAACTAGATGAGTTTGAAATAAAGGATGGCATGCTAGATTTGGGATCAGATCTTAAAATCCTACCTAAAAATACCTGGGAAGCTTTGGGAAATCCTTAGTTAGTATATTCCCCCATCTAGTTGAGAATGGAAAATCAGTACTGCATCTTCCCAGTTGGAAGGATGGAAAATGTGTAAATAGGTGTTGCAGGAGTTAAGACAACAACTGATTTTGAGGTGATTGAAATCATGGGAGATAAGAACCCCTCCCCTGCTCTACTCGGGATTGATTAGGCATATGAAACTTATTCTATAATTGATCTAAAGAGGGACACCATGAAGTTTGAAACAGATGGAAGAAAAGTATTTCAACCCTTAGACCCTTATCTGGGGTGCAGATATATTGAACCAGTGGACCATAATATGGAGTCATAGGCCCTTGACCAATTGTACACCATCACATAAGGAAAAAAAGCAGATTACATCAATCCTACAATAAATGGATCAGTAAGTTGGAGAAGCATACAATCTGTTGATGAGGATTCAAAAGCAATGTTTGATAGTTGGCAGCAAGGTTCATATGAGATATTTTCAAGGCGATGCGCAACTGTCAGGGAAATAACATGGATTGGAATTGAGGTCAGAGAAGATCCTACATACAATGGTACCTCATGGGTAAACAGTTTTATCACCAAGATGGAAGAAAATATAGTGGAGGAACAATGGATTTTTGTTCTTGACTTAGCCTCGCAAGATACCCCTGCTAGATGTTGGGCCACCCATAAAGCCTCGATTATAGAGTGGGAGGATGCAAATAAATAAATTTGATGTCGATTCTAGGGGAGGGATTGGCTGAAATAAGAAATGAGGATATATTTCTAAGATGCGCAATTGTTCGACGGATGATCTGAACCTCGGATGTATATTAAGAATTTCCTAAAGCAGTGGAGAGCTACGGAAGTACCCTCTCACCTATGGGTCCAGGTATTTTTCCATTCATTGAGGCCCATTCCAAAGTCCTAGTATATACATGAGGAGACCATAATATAAACGATAACAGTTCTGCAAGGATTTTGCCTTTACAAGTAAGTATCATGAGCTCAACATTGTCCTTCAAATAATCATGGAAATGATTTTTACTAAAATTTGTAAAAGGAGATCAAGCCCAGTAGTATGTGATTACCATGTTCACTTGCTTCAGTCTATTCTGAGTCTTGAAATTGATAAGATATATGTAACTTTTTGTAAAGTTGAGAGAGACCTAGAAAACCCTGATGGTTTAGAAGAGCTTAGAAACTTAGACATTAAAGAAACTGAAGGCAGTAGAGAGATTTAGGATACCATA
>JASDQU010587101.1:0-20308 GCA_032191745.1 Picea mariana | reverse complement strand
TATATATATATATATATATATATATATATATATATATATATATATATATATATCCCCTACAAATAATCAAGGCACTAATCAACCAAATATTGGAAGCATGTGTTATCATGAAGTTGGATTAGAAGTAAGAATACCAATATGAAAATATACACAAATAATAATTTGGAATATTACTTGCAAAAAAACACATGGATTGAATGAGTGAGTCATTATGAAATTTATATTACACAATACTATAACACTTTTAATATTGATGGATGATATCTTAAGATAATTTCTTGAACTCCTTTATTGTAGCCTCCTTGGATGATATTTTGACTTTTAGCAATATTTGGGAAGATCATTTGAAACATTTGGAGATTATATTTTTAACCCTTCAACACAATTAATTGCAAGCCAACATGAAGAAATATGAGCTTGGAAAACAATTATTGTTGTGTATGTATTTTGTAGTTAGAGGATGTGAATTTTGTATCGACCTAAGAAATATAAAATTTGTTGTAAATTGGTTGATCCTAGATAATTGAATTGAACCAAGGTAATTCATGTGTAGTAGATATAATAGATTCTCAAGAAACTGTTAATCCAGACTCTAGATGATAATGGATATAAGTTGAAGAGAAGTGTATCCTTTATTTACAATTGCATGGGTATCCCAAGGATATAAATCAAACATTGGTTCATTTGTTGTGAGGCTATAACATTCCAATATTTTGGAAGATTGTTTGTCATTTATATATATCATTGTTAATTACACAATTAATGTCTCAATCAAGTTATGAAAAGAGGTATGATAATCATTTAACAACACATACCTCCTAAGTTTGATCAAGTGTGGTTGCACCCACCAAAGAAAGGTTTAAAATGATATTTTAGGATTTTGGATAAGAATGAATAAAAGTTATTTGCATGGATTGGTCACCATAAATGGGAAAATATTCCAATGCATATGTGGATCATTTGAAGTTGTCTATGCCATCCTCATTAGAAGGAGAATTTAATGAAGATACATTGAGTCCCAAAGTTGATGGGGATCATCAAATTGAAAGGGAAAAGGTCTACTCCTAGTTGAATTCATATATTTGTGATGTCATATAGGCTTGTGCAAGTGACAAAAATTCAATTTGTATGAATTTGGTGAGTGGAAATTTATGACCCACAAGGAGTAATGGTAAACCCAAGGGTTCATGAGAATGTTGAAAGGTAGAAATATTGTTAGGTTTGTAAAGTAAGGTTTTGAACCCATGAAGACACCATCAGTAAAAAGGTTGTGATTTATGAAAAGGTTGTAAAATCTATTTCATCACCTATGTATAAGCTATTGGTCAATTTTCTTCTATGTTATGAATGGTTTGGGAAATAATGGCTCTTAACACCTTGAAGAATTGGAAACTCTTACAAACCTAAAGGGTCGTTATGACATTGACTCAAATATTATTGTAAAAACATAATGTTATTTGATGCCTCGATAATTTAGGCATAGTGTATATAAGGGATAGTTATCAAGTCCTTCCTTGATAATAATAAGAGGAATATTACTAATATAATAGGAAGAGACTTGTGAATGTCACTTTCACAATTGTTGGAGCATACAAAAAGGACAATAATAATGAGGTCCAAAATTTTGGGTACATCATGAATATGTTCCATATACAGGGGGTAAACTAATACATACTTTCATTTCCAAGAATGAGCAATGAGAAATGCAATAACATGTTTAGCTAGATACCTACATCACAGAGGTTGGACTATTACCACAAGTGAGGTAGGATTAACAACATGATCTCTTATGGAAATATTGGAGGATAGATGAAAAGGTAAAGATGGGAGGTTGTGGTGTTAGGGTATTTCTAACAAAGGCAAGAGAAATAAGTTGATGACACTGGAATGACATTGGAAAAAGGCATGAGTTGACATAAACGACTAAGAGTGAACATAAGCGAGAGAGGAAACACACTCTAATATAGGGTTATCACAAGAATAAATGTAACATATGGAAAATTGGAGTTAAGGTGAGTGTAATAAATGACATTCATTGTTCTAGGATTTCTGTAGTCATTAAGGTGCCATACACTAGTCAAGGACATAGAATGAATCCCATGTGACATACGATAATCTGGAGAGTGTGAGAATAATAGGCATCATAAAATAGTAATATAGAGTCATCAAAAGCACAAAAAAAACACACGGTAGCCTAGATTTACTGCAAGAATGAGAGGTGGCATACATCAATGGGGTATTTTATGCAAGCGTAGGAGGCGACATGCATCAACCAAAGTTCAATGCAATTGTAGAGGTGAAAAATACCAATGGTACCAGTGGAGGAGAGAG
This sequence comes from Picea mariana, assembly GCA_032191745.1. NCBI lineage: Eukaryota > Viridiplantae > Streptophyta > Pinopsida > Pinales > Pinaceae > Picea > Picea mariana. The sequence goes on along the minus strand of JASDQU010587101.1, from coordinate 17,977 downwards.
GATCAAAGGAAGATATGATGTCACCATTGGGAGGGGCTCCATAGTTTCAAGCTATGGAATGTGACCATTAAGTGGGAAATCTTTGAAAACTGACCAAAGAAGTGATAGTTGATCCTAACTAGGTAGAGGTTATCTCAAGTAGGGTATTTCTTGAGATAATGACCTATAAGTGACCCATCGATATTGTGACCAAATAAAAATGGAGAAAAAGGGGTGTAAGGAAGAAAATATAAGGAGGAGAGGCAATACTTTCCCCAAGTATTTGAAGGACTAGGAAAAGAGGAAGAGTATGTAGGAGAGCATGGAACACTAGGAGAGGAAGAAGACAAGGAGAGAACTAGGTAATATTGGGTACTATCAGGTAAGAAGTGGCTAGAGTTGATAATGGGAAGTCTAAGCTAGCCCAAAAAAAATCCCAATAGGAACAAGGATTCATTCAACTTGATAAAAGTGTGTTAAGACATGGGACCTTTTTAATGTTAGCAAATGTTGATTTTGACAACTAATAAAAAGATAAGAAAAAAAGAAGGCATAGAAGAACAAGGGGCTACATCATTGTTGTAGCCTACTTTTAAAAACACGTCAATACTGTTACCTTTTCATTGTCCTTTCGCCAGATACATTATCACATACAACTTGATAAGAGTTGTCCATGAGATGCATTTCCATCACCAAGACCTGCATGAATCATAAAAGAATTTTTTTTTATATGGGTAAATAATTAATAATAAAATAAGCATGCATTTAGTTATGTAAAATACTCTAGAAAAAAATTAAGTTGTCACATACCTTAATGAGCTTCTCTTTGTTTCGAGAATAGGTTATTCTCTACTGAACAGGGCCAACCACGTGAAGGTGGAAGCTCATATGGCCCCTCCCCCTCTTCACATTGCTCTCGATTCCCCATACCCAAAAAATGATTTTCTTTATATAGAAAACATATAGACATTCATGCATAACTAGGATAGTCATCAAAACATATGAACATATAAATATCGATAAAGATCCAAAAACAAGTCATGAATTTATACATCTAATTTTTCTTTGATTTATGTTTTCTTACATTCATAAAACTGACAATTGGGATATGATCATCATCATCCAAGGACATTGTATTTCGTGTGCCCTGTCCTTCTATTGTTTGTGTGTGCTCATGTACCATACTTCTGGTACATCACTAAGAAGGGTTAGCTGGCATCTATTCAGGGTCGTGAACTGGAACAATGAAAATGATCATATCGATATGTTGAAATATAATTGAAATAACTAATTCATTGTTTTGATTAACATTATACAATTGCTCTTTACCTATCTCTGTAGCTGGGACAGTTGGTTCGTTAATTTCCTATCCACTTGGTTTCTCTTGCATTTCACCCTTTTGAGCTACATGATCTTTAATTTTGAGAAGATAATATATAAGTATAAGTTAGGAAATAAATATCTACAATCACAGTAAATATTTCTAATTCTGAACTATCACTGGACATGTGGACCCTTGTATGACGTGGTGTTTGCTGAATACCACTTGATTCACTACTATGGTAGCACTATTGCTTGAAAACAAACATAAATACTTAGTTAAGGGTGATATAATAAAATATGAATAGACTTTACAAGCATGCTACTACAGTTTCCTTATTCATTTGATTTACCTGCATGGCTGGGGAGATAGGACTCTGGCCCAAGCGTTTTCTATATTCAATCACACTTTTAAAACCATGCTTGTAACCAAGATTTAGGTCCTCCTTGGTGGAAACAGTGTCAAACATTTTTAACTGCAATGCATAACACCATTAAAAATACCAATAACAAAAACATATATGTGTTCACTACTGTTAAATAAATATTAACCACAGTTAATCATATAAATCTTACTATTCGGGATTTTAGTTTTTTGTAGCCACCCTGGCATAGTTTATGATGGCCATGTTTTTCCACTCTAGCCTTTGTTGCTTTGGAGGTGTCTGGTAGCCTACAGAGGAATTTTTGAAATAAATTAGATATCGGAATTGTTACTTAAAATAGGAAAGAAAAACATAAATGCTCATATTTCAATGATAATATGACATGTGTTGTACCTTTCTTGACTAGCTCATGGTTTTCATCCTTGTTTTTTAAACAAGTTCTCCTTTGCATCCTCTATTAGCACCTTCCACTCTTTCTCGGGAACCATGGGAGGGCGCTCATGCTTGAGGTCTATTTGCAATTTATCCCTATACTGGGCCCTGATGTATTTTAAATTCTCATTGGCTAACTTTGTAACCACTTTCTTATTGAAAGTGTTGACGAACAAGTTTACCATGTGATCTATTAAATCATCTTTCTTTTTTCTATCTTGGCCATTCCACCATGTGCGAATGGTGGGGCCAAACAACTCCAATGCTTTGTCATGTAAGTTTCTATAGAAAACATTGTTTTCTGCAGAAACGTGTTATCCATTAATTTATAATAATCTCAACAAATGTCCATTTCAATTTCATGAAAAAAAGAATCGATTAATGGGACAATTACCTGCAATATTCTGAATCTTGATCGGAACACAGGCGTCATCCACCAGAAAGGTGACATCTAGTGATCCAGTGCTTTTAACTCATTCTACTCAATGTAGAATAATATCCTGTCCATCTACACTATGTTCCTCTCTGGAGTCATCATGTGGAGTCCTGGGCTCCGTCTCATCATGCTTCGGCATGTCATGCCATTCAAAATCATTTCACTCATCAATGGATTCGAGGGGAATCTCAGGAGGCTCAAAAAGCCTCACTTTCACTTTGCTATGTCAACCTTTTTTTTTTGCATTGGACCATCACTGCTACCTATAGCAGTTGCAAGATCAACAGGTTCCCCACACATTGGGCTTAAAAACTCCTACAAATGGAAAACTTTTCTTTATCAAATCATATACAAAATATAAAACTAAAAAATGGATATGAAATTGTCATAGCTAATAAAAATATGTGAAGATGCCACTTACCCCAAAATTAGTTATTGTATTTTGTAGCTCTACAATTCTTGCCATGTCCTCCTGTGTCAGGGGCCTTTTGCTAATCAAACCTAGATATTCTATGTTAGCCTTCTTCAAGGCCTTCGTTACAGTTTTCATTAGGTCAGTCGAATAAAATATTTCATCCTCATCAATATCCTCTGCGGGAGCCTTCCCATGTTGACCATGCCACAATACATTGATGAATACAATTAATGAGATGAACTTTAACAATTGAGAAATTTAGTTGTTGTAGTCATAAGTTGTTACTTTATTTAACATTTACCTGGTGAGGCACTGCGGGTGCCTTTCCAAGGTCACCCTGGACAAATGTAAAAGGTTATTTTCAGAAACGGTCACCCTGGACAGATGTTGACACAATAAATCAATCAATAAAAGTTATGAAATTCACCTGTAACATTAAAAAAAATGAAATATTGCAGTAATATAAAAAAAAAACAATAGCAAAATTTCATAAATTTAGTTGTTGTAGTCATAAGTTGTTGCTATATTTAACATTTACCTAGTGAGGCACTGCGGGTGCCTTTCCACGGTCACCTTGGATAGATGTAGCGGGTGAAACTCGGACACGATCACCCTAGACAGAAGTTGACACAATAAATCAATCAACAAAAGTTATGAAATCCACCTGTAACATTTAAAAAATGAAATATTAGAGTAATATCGGATAAAAAATAATGAAATTTCATAAATTTAGTTGTTGTAGTCATAAGTTGTTACTGTATTTAACATTTACCTACTGAGGCATAGTGGGTGCCTTTCCACGGTCACCCTAGATAGATGTAGCGAGTGATTTTCTACCACAGTCACCCTGGACAAATGTTGACACAATAAATCAATCAATAAAAGTTATGAAATTCACCTGTAACATTAAGAAAATGAAATATTGCAGTAATAACAAAAAAAAAAAATGAAATTTCTGAAATTTAGTTGTTGTAGTCATAAGTTTTCACTGTATTTAACATTTACATGTTAAGGTGAAGTGGGTGCCTTTTCATGGTCACCCTAGATAGATGTTGAGACAATAAATTAATCAACAAGAGTTATGAAAGTAATTGTAAAAACATTATGTAGTAAAAAATTGAAATATTGCAGTAATAAATTGTAACAATGATTGATCAAAGGTTAGGTTGAATGGTATGTAAGATATTTACCCCCATAGTTGCACCCCCCTCCATCTATTCGATTTAAGTTGTAATCGATCAACAACTCTCCACCTGGAACTATTGTTTTTGTTGCACATACAAATATACGATTTCCTTCGCGTGCCTCAAATATACAATTTGGTTTCTTAGTTGTTGCCAATGGTCTGTACTATTTATAAAGCCCACAATGTTTCCAATAGCTTTTGGCCTTCCATCAATATACATAGTTTCCCCTTTATTTTGATTGTTATCTAGTAGTTGTATATAATTTGCGGCAATTCCGTATCTCCGCATACTTTGCGTATATCGGACCAAAATCAACCAGTGATTGTATTTGTATAATGGTCCAACATACTCCATCAATTTAGTTACAGTTCCATAACCGACCTTCATTCCATCCATGGAAAATAAACCTAATCCATGTAAGGACGAAGGAGCAATGCGATACATCCTCCCACCGATGAAGAAATCTATGTCCACTTTAGGTAGTTCCTTAGGTGCCCATCGTTGCACTAGATGCTTATAACTCAAGGGAAAATCAATGTCACCTATGCTTTCAACATCATACTTACACGACCCTCCATTGGCAATAAAAAATTTCATGCAGGTACAAAATCTTTTCCTTACCTTTTCCAACCTAGTTGATCTAGAACTGGTAAATATAGTACAACACGTCTCACTTTCAAGCTCTCTTACTATATCTTGATTATCACTCAAGGAAGATAGACCCGATAGATACCTATTTGGTGGCACCTACACTCGTTAAAACAAGAAGATAAGTTATCATGCCAATATACTTTTTTGGTACCAACACAGTTGCATATAGTTGCATTTAGTTGCATAAAGTTGAAATTGCATTTAGTTTCATATAGTTGCATAAGTTGCATATAGGTTTATATCATCACCAAGGTAAAAAAATAAGGGCCTTCTTCCCTAAATGAATCTTTTTTATGCTTAACGGCCATGAAAAATTCCCCTATTTGGGAATATGTGCACCATTAGTATGTTTTGAATAAAAAGAATGGGTTTCAAGACCTATACCATGGCCAAGGGAGGAAATAAAGGGACTTAGGCCCTAAATAAATCTTCTTGATCTTAATGGCCATGAAGAAGGCCTCAAACCACCATACATATCCTCTCTAAGGGATATATGGAATTTGGGTGGGATATGGTCACCATTCACAAGTTTTGGGCATAATGTATAGCAAAGAACATAAGGTGATTAGGCCCTATTTGAATCTTATCAGGGCTGATATTTGTGATGCAGTCCTTAAACAACCACAGAAGATCTATGTAGGGTATCTTTGGAACCATTGGTACGTTTTCATAATAAGAATAGGTCTAAAGGTGTGTACCATGGCTAGGAGAGGAAACAGGTACCTTAGGTCGAAAATGAAGCTTCTTCACTTCAAGGTCTATGAACTAACCATTGAATGATCATGTAGATAATGTTTAAGGGATATTTGGCCTCAAGGTGGGATTTGGACACCATTAGTATTTTTTAACATCACATATGGGAGTTTAGGCTTGTACCATCATCAAGGGAAGGAGAAAAGGGAATTAGGATTTAAATGAAACTTATGTGCTTAATGAACAAGATCAAGGCCTCCAATTAGGAATATGGGCAACATTGGTATGCTTTAAATAATAATAATGGCTATTAGGACTTCTACCATGGCCAGGGGAGGGAAATAATGGACTTAGGCCATAAAAAAATCTTCTCATCCTTAATGGCCATGAACAAGGCCTCAAACCACCACACAGATCCTCTTTAATGGATCTATGGACTTTAGGTGGGATACAATCACTATTCACAAGTTTTGGACATCACGTATGGCACTTTGGATCTTACCCATGGTTAGGGAAAGAACATAAGATATTTAGGCCCAATTTCAATCTTTTCATTGATCTTTGCAATGTAGTCTTTGTACAACCACACAAGACACTTGTAGGGGATATTTCACCTCCGTGTGGGATATTTCATGCCAATAGTACATTTTTCATAATAAGAAAGGATCGTGGGCTTATTCCATGGCTAGGAGAGGAAAACACGAAACATTGGCATAAAATAAATATTATTGAGATCAATTTCAGTGAACTAGGCCTTGAAGAACCACACAGTTCCTTTTTTAGGGATTCTTTGCCTCTTGGGGAGATATGGGAGCCATTAGGAGCTTTTTTGCACCACAAATGAAGTCCAAGGCGCATACCATATTTGGGGGAGGAAAACAAGGGCCTTATGCTCTAAGAAAATATTTCTCGTGCCTAATGGAAAAGACTAAGTCCTTCTATTGGGAATGTGTGCAACATTAATATATTATTGAAAATAAGATGTTGTATCAAGAGATATACGATGGATGAGGTAGGAAAACAAGTGACCTAGGCCCTGTACAAATATTCTTGATCTCAATGGTTTAAATCTCATTTCTTTGCAACATTTTGAGTGATTCTTGTTCTAAATTGTCTCAAGTAAAAAATTGATGATAAACATGTTCCAACAACCTCATTAAATTATGGGAAATTTCCTCTCATTGATCATTGTTCACAAGGTAATATCATTATTTAAAGGGTACATAATTAAACTTAATGCTACAACACTTCTTTACACAGTTTAAGATTCAAAATTTATGACTCTCACGCCTGTCTAATCTCAGGTTTAAATCTAGTATATACAATCATGGTATGTTTTCCTTTATCCTTGGGTTAATGACAAAGGAATTTCATGGTCTTGGGCATATAATCTGACTGATGAACACATAGAATTGAAGACATTTTTTTAGAATTTTTCTCTCTGAAATACTTGGCATGAAACTCATAAAAAGGGTCACTGTGGGAATGGTATAATATCGCAATCTTCTCATTACAATTTTTTTTTTTGAATGGTATGATATTTCATTTTTCGAACATGTTTATTTGTTATCACATTACACAATCTAGACACTTATTTTACAACATCTAATATCTAGTTACATTTTTCAAATATTGGCAGCAATGAATGATCTTTGGCACACGTTTCTTTACACTACATGGCAACTAGATGCTACAACTATGCCCATAGGCATGTGCACAAAGTTTCTATGTAGAAACTCTCCCCAAAGGCCTATGGAAAGAGTTGTAGATGCTACAACTCTACCCACATGCCCGTGGGTAGAGTTTCTATGTGGAAACTACATGGAAAATATGCTCACATGCTTCAAGGGGTAATTTAAACTATTGAAAGCATGAACAATGGCACTTGTAGGTGTGCAACCCTTAAACTTGTGAAGAAGATTGTTAGAATGTTTCACTCGCAAATAACATTTTCTCTCAACCCTGTGTAGTGTTGAATTGGAAAAAGGCATACCAACAATAAGAGGAGGATGAATTAGAAGAATAAAGAATCCTAAAGAAAACTAGGAGGAAAGAAAACAAGGCCCTTTAATTCCCTAATTAGGCTCTATATATACCTAATCATGTGTTTTAGATCAATAATTAGGCCACAAATGTCCTTAATTTGGGAAAGGAATACCATGGAGTAGACAACATGTCCAACAAAGGCACTCATTTTTCATCTGTTGAAGGTCACTTATAGGGGATTTATAGGGATAGAAACGTGAATCTCTTTAGGGCCTACCAATCAAGTGGTATGTTAAAATTAGGATCCATAAGTCGTTGCATGTGTAGCTCACAACAATAAATGGCCTCCACTTAGAACCATGTCATTGAGCATAGCATGGAAAAAGTGACCTAGTAATTAGAGTCTTTGTCATGACAAGTCAATGTTTCACCAAGTAATTGGCCTCTTCCAAGACAAACCACTACCATGCATGGAATGATAATTTTGTTGTCAGTGTTGTTCCATGGACACAAATAAATGAAGCAAGCACTACGTCAAATGGAGATATGTTTTTTCCCTTTTGAAGTTCAATTTTAGGATCCTTTCAGGGACAAAGTCCTTGAAAACTACGAAGGACATATTGATCAAACACTATGGAACAATTGATATCCATAAGTTTTAATGTGTGTATATCATAGTGATTATGTGGTCTTTGCAAGGAACCACTTGCTTTGGGTGAGCATGGTGAAAATCACCTGCTAGATAAAGTTGGTCAAAGGCATGGTGGGTTAGTTTTTTTCAATGGAAATGGGAACTCGTAAAATGGGTTTTTGGAGTAATTATGGAAATAAGATATGTGAGAAAGGTTGTGGTCATTTTCCATGTAGATATCCAACATAGTATATCGCATTCCAAACAAGGGAAAAAAGATYCCCCCCCTTATTGAAGAACTTTTGTATGATCCTTGTAGAGACAAGAGTCTTGAAATCTATCAAGATCCTACCAACCAAATGATTCCCTAGAGTCAGGGTCCATAAACTATAGCATGTGTTTCATGTTAACTAAGTGGTCTCTCCAAAGAACCATGCAYCCAATGTGACCATGGATAAAATGAGTTTCTTATTGAATCCTTTGGCATGGAAAGTTAGTTTAATACCATGCAACCAACATCTCCCTAAATGGGTGCCTCAAACACATGAGAAAGGTTATTTKTTATTATTTTTCTATGGAKACAAAGGCAATGAAGAAAATGGCATGTGAAACATAGTAATATTTTTTTTTCATTGAAACTTTTAATGACATTAAGGGTATTGAATTCTATTGTGGGATCATTACCGAAACAATATGTTGTATTTGGGATATGTAAGTTGTAATGTGGACATCCCATCGAAATTAGGTGGATTTTGCAAAGAAAAATGAACCTAAGAAGAGCATTATAGGGGGTTATCAATAATTAGAAGTCGCCTGGGAGAAATAAAGGTAGAACATACTATACACCTTAATGGATGATAATTTACCCCCTTAATGGATGATACTGTACCCCTTCTCTCTTTCTCTTCTCCATAAGAATGTTGGGGTTCGTCCATATGGTATTCTCATATGTTATGTATATCAAAGTTGTGCATTCATTGTCTTGTTTATTAGTTGCTTCTTTATATGAGGACAAGTCCAAGAGGCCTTCATTGTTTTGTCCTTTTTCTCCTTCATCCACTCTCTTTGTTTTATCTCATTTTCCTTCGGTATATATGTTAAGCTTATTTCAGTTATTTCGGTTATTTTTAAATCATATATGTGCATTTTAAAAGGATCACTTAGCAATTCATCAAGCATTCTATCAAGCATTTCATCAAGCATTCTATCAAGCATTTCTATCAAGCATTTCATCAAACAATTAGCATGCACACTCAAGATATAGGAGAAAGAAGTCAAACCATTTCCTCTAGCCGTGTGCCCTCCTCTGGTGCAAAACCATGTGCCCTCCTCTGGTGAAAAACCGTGTGTCCTCCTCCAATGCAAAACCCTGTGCCCTCCTCCCATGCAAATCCATGTGCTGTCCTCCAGTGCATGTGTGCCCTCCTCTGGTGCAAATCTGTGTTCCCTAGCCTCCTCCCGTGTGCCTCTCCCTCCTTCTCCTCCTTCTCCTGTCCTTCTCTGCCTTCCACTATGCATGCATTCTCCTCTCCTCTCCAATCTCTATGCTCCTCTGTAGTGGTGTGCGATTTGTATTTGTTTTTTTTTGTATGTTGTTTTGTTTTCATTTTTTTTTTATTATATATATATATATATATAATATATATAATATATAATATATAATCCCTAACTCATAGCCCCGAGATATCGTCATGGATACATCCTTGGTGATGAGGGGAAGAAGGGATTCCAGGAACTACTCTATAACCCCCAATCACTATCAACTTGAACATGGTATACCCTCTGATCCCTATGACTCCTGAAACAATCGCCCCCAGTGAACATAGTATGACCTCAAACACACTAAAAAATGAATACATTATGGTTCTGAACATAGTAACATCATAATAGATTGACCCTTCTAATACACTATGACTCTTAACCCCTATAACCCTTGATATCTTAATTCACCCTTTTTATTTATTTCAAATTATTATTATGATGCATTTAGAAAAGTATGAGGTTAATTAATATGTCATTTATGGTCAACACTATCATTGGCATTAAAGTATCATGTCATGGTATAAAATATCGATCACTATAACTCTCCTTGGACATAGTATACCCCCCAATATCCATGAACCTTGAATTAAATGGTCTCCCCTAACCCAATCAACCCCTCACACATTATGACCCAAAAAATCATGTTAACCCCTAAGGCACTATGAACACTAACCATTAAGCCACTAATATGCTATGACCACTAATAATTATGGTCCTAGACATTGTGTACCCATAGATCCCTATGAACCTTGACATGCCTAACCCTTGAAATGATCAGCATGTTTCATTAAGAAACCATGAATACATGAAACCCCTAAGAAACTATAATCCCAAACACACTAGTGATGCAGGAGCATCGTCAACATCAAGAGAGCGAAGGACAAGCGCTAATGCATTTTGGCACATGATAAATTTTTCTGAAATGTTTTGAAGTTGGATGCACCAAACTTAAATGTAATAGTTAAGAAAGAACGTACTTCTTGATTGTAATCAGACCTTGAGCGTCCCGCTCTCATTTGAAGGACTAAGAGGCATTTATGCTAGTAAATGTAAGTAGGTAGCATTGAATTCTTAGATTAGACAGTTTTAGGAGCTGGAGGGAAAATGGATATAGACACCCTCACTTGTATCATTGTAACATTAGCAGCATAATCAAGAGAGAATAGGAGAGAAGAATCAGAGAGAGTTGTGTAGAGTAAAAACCCCATGTACAGAAGTTTTGGATTGATACAAAGATATTTAGTTTAGACTCATGGTGTCAAATTTCTTTTTGTGTTATACATGTTGATTGATATATGCTTGTTTACTCTCTGTTATGCGTTTGCTTTGCTGCATGAATGTATGATTTCATGTTGAATGTCTGAAATCTGAAGAGAGGGAGAGTAAAGAATGAGTTTCAATTGTTTATTTGTCTGAGCAAGAGCTTTCATGCAAGTAGTGCAGTGAATTTGTCCACAAGGTGTGCGTTGACAGAAGTGAGACTTCGTCTCTGCAAGCTCAGGAGGGATAACACTGTTCTCATTCTCGCAAGAGTGCAAGTTAAGCACAGGAGCCATGCAAGGAGTGTGCAGGCTGAGTGAAGTCTCAGTGTTTGTAACCTGAGAGAAACTGTTGAAAGACTACTGTCGCAGAGAGTGCACAGAGTCTAAGAATTCAATACTTGGAAGTATTGAAGTATTTTCCGCAAGGAGTGTGTGTAGGAGTATTTTTAAAGACTCAAGTTGTGGATAAAGCTCATAAGGGGTAGAGTCTTTGAAATCGTTGAAGAAAATCTCAAGAGGGCTAGTGCCTTGAAGTATTGGGAGGAGGCGCAACGACATTGTTTTGCAGGAGGACAAGTTTCGAAAGGAGATACCATGTTCATTTCGCAGGAGTGTTAAGGAGGAAATTGAATGGTCGAAATTATCGGTGGAGAATTTGCGAAGTCCCGGAAGCCGTCAGATCTTGCAGAGGAGAGAGAAGGTTACGATGAGCATTTTTTCGAAGTGTAAATCTTAGGAGAATTAGACTGTAGGATCTGAACCAACAAGGGTAGCTGGATCACCCACGTAAATCTCATTTTGGGGTTTCGTGAGTTGAAGGGTCAAAACCTTTGCATCAAGACTCGTGAGGTGTGAAGTCTCGAAATAGTGAGAGACTCTGAGCCATCATATTGGGAGGACACGTGTCATGAGATAACCCATATCGGGGATTCGGACATCGAAGATCAGAAAGAGAAATCCTTCAACTTTGCGAGTGGTGAAGTTATGAAGATAATCAGGACCGTCCATCTGAGAAGAGGATAGGTGGCATGCTCGCCAACATGGAGGTCAAACTTTCATTGGCCATTTTCATGGTTTCGTGAGTCAGAGATTCGAGAGCACAGCATCTGGATTCGCGAAGTCACAAAGTCCGAAATTCCAAAAAAGGTGGGAAGTTCCATTGTGGCACTCGCGTAGACGACATGTCAAAATTTTTCCATTTTTGCATATCGAAGGGTAAGAGGTCGAGAATCTTGTCCCGAAAGTTCCAAAGACATGAAACCATGAGAAAATCACAGCCATCTGTTAGGAGGAGGACAGGTGGCAGAGATCTAGGGATCTCGCAAACTCGGGGTTTCACCGGGTGAGATCCAAAAGATTGGGTGCTCTAAGTCGCTAGAGGCGAAATCTTGAGGAGCAAGGATAGCCGTCAGACCCAGGTCATGGGAGGACCATTGTATTAGGAACCCCATTGCATTTCATGTGTTTGGGGGTTTAGAGGTTGATAGGAGTTACTCTCAATTGCAAAGGTCGTGAAGTGCCGAGAGCTGAGACACAGAGGGGACACATGGCAGAACCACACAGTGGGCCCAGAAAGTAGACCGACAAACACACATCACACATTTGGAGGAGTCAACACCCCATTGACCTCTCATGTCTCAGGGACTCGAGAGATAAGGGAACAAAAGTTTGAACCTTCGACTCATGAAGTCATGAGTAGCGAGAATGAGAGGAGAAAAGTCAATATCGCCTCTTGGGGGTTCGGGAAAGGAAGGTGCCAAGGTTGGACCTTTGAACTCGTGAAGGCACGAGAGGTGAGAAGTGCTAGCACATAGCCTAGCCGGCGGTCATGCAAGGAGGGCACTGATGGAAGAAAGGGATATACCTATTTCGCGATCTCGGGTATCACGGATTCAAGAAGGGAGAGTTGGGAGTCATGACTCGCGAACTCACGAGATTGTGAGCTGCGAAAAGGACCTGTGTATCTATCGATAATTTGTAGATTCCAGTGGTAATCGAAAGAGCCAATCTGGCTCAAGGGCATATAGAACGATCCTGTGAGAGGATATCGACCCGAGGGCCGATAGGTCTATGTTATTTTTGGTATCAGAGCTTGACTCTGTTTGTATATTTTAGACAAGGGAAGTGAGACAAAATCTCATCCATGCCGCCAAGAAGAAGAGACAGGCAAACACCCGATCTGCCAGAGGAAATGGAAATGCCAAGAGGAAGGGGTAGGCAGGTGCCAAATCCATCCATGGAATGAGAAATGCGTGATATACGCGCTAGACTTGAGGACATGGAGACAACACAGAGGCACACAACCGGTGTTGGAGATGTTAGTGATTTCAAAAGTGAAGATGAAGCTAGACATGAAGGAGAAGAAGTCACAGCAGAAGATGCAACAAATGAATGCTTGATTAGGGTTGTTGCAAGAATGGGTGCTAAGGCAAAAATGGACATTCCAGTATACGAAGGAAACCTAGATGCTGAAGAGATTCTAGACTGGATTAGAGCTCTGGACACATATTTTGACTATGAAGATGTCGAGGAAGACAAAAAGGTCAAACATGTTGTCACAAGATTAAAAGGACATGAAACATTGTGGTGGGATGAACTACAAGCTGAGAGACACTGCAAAGGCAAGCGGAAGATCAATAGTTGGGATAGGATGACCACGAAGATGAAGGAGAAATTCATTCCCAGGGATTGCCAAATTACTCTGTTTCAGAGAATACAAAATTTAAGACAGAAGCTGATGACAGTAAAGGAGTATACTGAAGAATTCTACATACTGAACATCAGGGTAGGTCATTGCGAGAGTGATGATGAAAAAGTTGTCAGGTACATGAATGGTCTGAGATATGACATTCAGGATGAGATGAGCATGATGACCATCTGAACGGTGGAAGATTCTTATCAGATGGCTCTAAAAGATGAAGAGAAGCTGAGCCGAAAACAAGGTCAAAGAGGCCGAGGCAGAAGTCAGCCCAGAGGCAAATCAGTTGCCTAGGATAGAAATCAGAAACCCAAGGAACAGGGGAAGAAACCTTAGACTCAAACAGAGAGAGGTGGAAGTTCACAGAGAGGGAAATATACCAAACAGAAAGGTCAATATGCCGATGGAAACATTTTTCCTCGTACTAGAGGTAGAGGAAGAGGAAGAGGTGGAGTAATAAAATGCTTCACATGTGGAAATAATGGACACAAGTCTTATGAATGTCTAGATAAGAAGAAAGAAGGTGGTGAAACTCACATTTCCAAAGTACAAAGGTGGAATGTTGAGGCAGAAGATGCTGAAGGCGGAAGATCGCTAATGATGTGAAAAGTTCTCTTAATGCTAGAGAAGGAGGTGGAGAATCCAGTGCAAAGGAATAGTCCTTTTTAGACTACTTGCAAAACCAAGGACGGGGTATGAAAAGTCATCTTGGACAGTGGTAGCACAGATAATCTTGTTTCTATAGAGATGGTAGAAAAGTTGGAGCTGGAGATGATTGAACATCCAAGCCCATACAGAGTTTCATGGCTACAAAAAGGACATAAGGTAAATGTCACTAAACAATGTTTAGTTGAGTTTAAAATAGGAGGGTATAAAGATGAAATACTCTATGATGTTATTCATATGGATGTTTTTCATTTATTGTTGGGTAGACCATGGCAATATGACATGAATGTGATTCATGATGGGAGGAAGAACACATACACCCTAGAGAAGAATGGGAGAACTCATATGTTGCTTCGAATCAAAGATAAGGAGGTGAAACCTAAAGTAAGCAACACTGTACTTCTCATGAGTGGGAAGGAACTTCTTATAGAAGTTAAGAAGAAGGAGGAACTGTAATTCATTGTGGTCAGGAAGCCTAAAATTGTTTTAACCAGTACAAGGGTAGATAACTTACCAGAAGAGGTTTAGAAACTTTTGGAAGAGTTTACTGACATAGTAGTGGACGAACTACCTCGTTCGTTGCCACCGATCAGAAGACTAAGTCATCATATTGATCTCATACCTGGAGCTAGTTTACCAAACAAAGCCACATACAGATTGACGCCGCAGGAGAATGAATAAGTCAAAAGACAGGTCCAGGATTTAATGGACAATGGGTTGGTTAGAGAAAGCTTGAGTCCGTGTGCTGTTCCGATAGTGCTCAGTCCAAAGAAAGATGGAGGCTAGAGGATGTGTACTAACTTGAGAGTGGTCAACAAGATAAGCATCACGTACAGATTTCCATTGCCAAGGATGGATGATCTGATGGATTGCTTGAGTGGAGCCAAATTTTTTTCGAAGATTGATTTGAAAAGTGGTTATCACTAGATTCATATGAGAGAAGGTGATGAATGGAAGACAACCTTCAAGACTAATGAAGGGTTGTATGAATGGCTTGTTATGCCGTTTGGCTTAACGAATACACCAAGTAATTTCATGAGGTTGATGAACAAAGTCCTGAAGGATTTCATGGGAAAATTTGTCATTGTGTATCTTAATGATATACTGATTTTCAGTAAAACAGAGGTAGAGCATTTGAAACATTTGACTACAGTGATGAAGAGGCTACAGCAAGAGAAGCTGCTGATAAATATTAATAAATCCTCATTCATGAAGACAGAGCTCATTTATTTCGGTTTTGTTATTTCTACAGATAAATTGAGGATGGATCTAGATAAGGTGGAGGTAATTAAGAATTGGCCATCACCAAAGAGTATATTTGAGGTGAGAAGTTTTCATGGATTGGTTAGTTTCTACCAGAAGTTCATCAGGAATTTCAGTGGAATTAGTGCACCAATGATGGACACAGTGAAGAAGAGACAAAAGTCTTTTCACTGGACAGAAGAAGCAGAGAAAAGGTTCAATTTGCTAAAAAGGAAAATCACGGAACAACCAATTTTGGTGTTGCCTGATTTCAAAAAGACATTTCAAGTAAAATGTGATGCAAGTGGATTTGCAATAGGGGCAGTATTGAGCCAAGAAGACAGGCCGATAGCATACTTTAACGAGAAGATGAATGAAGCGAAAGTGAAATACTCCACGTATGACAAAGAGTTCTATGCTATTATTCAAGCATTGAAGAAGTGGAGACACTATTTGATTCCTAAGGAGTTTGTCTTATACCGTGACAATCATGCTTTGCAATTTGTGACTCAACAGGAGAAGTTGAATCAAAGACATGTTAAATGGGTTGAATACATGCAAAACATTACTTTTGTAACTAAGCATATTTCTGGAACTGCTAACAAAGTTGCTAATGCTTTGAGCAGGAAATGTTTGTTGTTGCAAGAGTTCAGAGTCAAAACACTGGGTTTTGATGATCTCAGGGACATGTACAGAGATGATCCAAATTTTAAGGAGGTGTATGAAGGAACTGAGAATCCAATTCTCAGAGACAGAATTCAATGGACAGAATACATGATCCAGGAAGGATTACTATTTAAGGGTAATCAACATTGTATTCCAAAATGCTCCATGAGGGAGAATTTGTTGGAGGAGAAACACAATGGAGGATTGGTCGGACATTTCGGTCATGACAAGATGTTCTCAAAGTTAAACGAGTCATATTTTTGGCCAGGAATGAGAGCAGATGTCAAAATATTCATGGACATATGCAAAATTTGTCAGCATTCAAAAGGGAAGAGGCAGAATGCAGGCTTTTACCAACCGTTACCCATACCTGATAGGCCATGGGATGCAGTCAGCATGGACTTCATATTGGGGTTGTTGAGAACACAAAGAGGGTTTGACTCAATCTTTGTAGTGGTAGATAGATTTTCTAAGATGGCACACTTCATACTGTGTTAGAAAACTAGTGACACAACTCACATTGTGAATCTGTTTTTCAAAGAAGTCATTTGACTTCATGTCTTACCAAGGAGAATAGTTTCAGATTGAGACACTAAGTTCATGGGACACTTCTGGAGAACCTTATGGAAAAAGTTGGGAACAAACTTGTCTTTCATTTCATCTTATCATCCTCAGACGAATGGATAGATAGAAGTTGTGAACAAAAGTTTGGGAGACTTGCTGAGGAGCTTGGTGAGAGAACACCACAGTTAGTGGGACAATATTCTGCCACAAGCAGAATTTGATTATAATGATTCAATCAATCCAAGCACAGGGTAGAGCCCATTCCAAATTTTTTATGGGATGCATCCAAGAGGAGTTTCAGAATTGAGAGATTCAGAACAAAATGCAACTAGGAGTGCTAATGCAGAGGATTTTTCCGAAGCAATGAAGGAACTTCACAGCCAGGTGAAGGAGCGATTGCAGAACTCAAACCAAGAGTATAAGCGCAGAGCAGATCAACACAAGAGAAAAATTAAATTTGAGGTTGGTGATTTAATTCAAGCACATCTGAGAAAAGAAAGGTTCCCAAAGGGGACATATAACAAACTGAAGATGAAGAATATTGAACCATGTAAGGTCTTGAAGAAATTCGGGGCAAATGCTTATGAGATTGAATTACCTGATGGGATCAAAATTTCTCCGATATTCAACATCTCATATTTGTACCCATACAAAGATGACGAAGAAGGAACAAGTGATGAAGAAACAGAGGTTCAGTGGAAGATAAGCCACAGATGGAAAGCATACTGGACANAGGGCGTATGATGCAGGAGCATCGTCAACATCAAGCAAGTGGAGGACAAGTGCCAACGCATTTTGGCACATGATAATTTTTTTTGAAATGTTTTGAAGTTGGATGCACCAAACTTAAATGTAATAGTTAAGGAAGAGTGTACTTCTTGATTGTAATTAGACCTTAAGCGTCCCGCTCTCGTCTGAAAGACTAAGAGTTATTTATGCTAGTAAATGTAAGTAGGTAGCCTTGAATTCTTAGATTAGATAGTTTTAGGAGCTGGAGGGAAAACGGATATAGACACCCTCACTTGTATCATTGTAACATTAGCAGCATAATCAAGAGAGCATAGGAGAGTAGAAGCAGACAAAGCTGTGTAGAGTAAAAACCCCATGTACAAAAGTTCTGGATTAATACAAAGATCTTTAGTTCAGACTCATGGTGTCAAATTTCTTTTTGTGTTATACATGTTGATTGATATATGCTTGTTTACTCTCTATTATGCATTT
>JASDQU010587100.1:50356-65052 GCA_032191745.1 Picea mariana | reverse complement strand
CATAAATACATCGGCCAATTCATGAAAAAGAAGAATCTGTTTATTCCATCTAATATTAGAGCCAAATTCTTGTCCAATTTCATGGATTAAATCCATAGTTAGCTAATAAAATTGAATCAATGGTACACAACCTTCAAACGTTGTTGTCCATACAAGTTTTCTTCACACAATCCATACATTGTCGCTAATGCCTATCATCATTTGATTATTTTGTACAAATAGTTGTACAACAACTCTTATGTACAATCCTTGCTAGTCACTCTTTCGTACAACCACTTCTTTCCAATATTGTTAGGAAATATAAATCCGAGAGAGATAAAAATACCAAGAACATAGCAACATGAACACATAAATCACATGATATTTATCCTCGAAAACCCTTACAGGATAAAAAAACCAACAATAGATTTACCAAACCCAACCAAGTCGGCCAACCTCCTAGCTCTGTCTAAGTGAGCCTTCACTGCTCAACTCTCGGCGCATTACAATAGAGTATCACCAACATTTTAAAGGATTTCATTCCATGTAATCCACAGACTCTAAAACCACGGGCTACCAAAACCACGTGCCTAAAACCAACAACTTTGACTCTTTCACTCAGTCAAGTTTAACCTAACATTACCCCCTTTAAACTTGACTTGGGGTTTCCCATGACCAAATTCAGCCAAACCTCTCTCAAAGTTAGGGTATCAGGGAATCTTGCATGTTCCCCCCTATCACCTAGGTCTATGTCTATATTTTACTGGTGAAACTTCAAAACCAAGGTACGCATGCCTAACCAAGTCTTATGGTCATATGCCCATTTACATTCAACTCCATTAAATTTATTTATTATTATTATTATTGTTATCCCAACACTTATGCCACCATCCTCTCACCTTGCATTGCTTTGACCTCCAACTCTTGATGCTCACTTCTTTGTAGATCTGGAACCAAACAACAAATCCAACCACACCTGACATATCCATAAGATCCAACCATCCATGATGTAGGAGCATTCTTCAAAACCAAAGAAAGTTTACCTCTAGAAGGTCTTTCATTTAAGAAAGGGAGTGGGTTCCCTCAATTAAATTAAATTATGTTTCCTTAAGTTTAGAAATAGGATTCTAGAAGGATTTTGGATAATATTAGCTTGTTTGAATTAAGTGCCAAGTATGTAATCAAATCTTCCTTGATTAGTAGATTTTGAGAATCAAAGAGATCTTAGGAATTAGTTACAGGATTTTTGGAATTTAATTAGGATCTAAGTTAATGTGTAGTTTGATTCCATTGTATAAGATTGTAGCATACATGCATTGATAAAAAAGCAGAGAAAAAGAGAGAGACCAAGGGCTAAGGAATGCTCTCTGTGAAAGGCCAACATAGAGGTAGAGGACACAGAGGAAGAATATTTCCGAGTTTGAAATCATGTATAGAGTTCTCTTAATGAAATTAAGCATTTATGAGTTGTGTATTAATGTTGCTCTGTATTATTGTAAATTAGTGTATGTATGTGTTAATCGGCCTCTATGTGCAAGATGGCGAGTAATTAAATCGTGAATGAGTTCAATTTCTGCGTAGAATACCTATAAGTGTGAATGCATTATGGGTGAATCGTATTCGTTGTTAAATTTTCTATATTGATCATTGGTGAAGCTAAATTGAATTAGTGGAAATGGCTAAGTATGACTAAATGCCCACCTTGACCCCTGAGATCGAATTTGTAAAGGAATTTAATCTTCGTGTTTTATTTTTATTTAGGATTTTAAAATTAGCTTTAGAAATATATTTGTGAAGTCTTTAAAAGCCGACCCAATAGTCCTTAGAGTTAAGCCCTTGGTTGTATGGGATTGGAGTTATAATGCTCAGGTATTTGGTGTTAAAACTAAGCCAACCATCCATTCAAGGAATTTTTGTAGGTTAAAGGGATTAATCTAGCATCAAGTGGTATCAGAGCCCAAGAATTCTCTTGGATAAGAAATCCAAGCACAGAGAGTCTTGTGCCAAGAAATATTAGGACATAGTGAAGGGTCCTGTAGATTGGATGGCAGTACAAGAAAGGAGAAGAGTGATATGGTAACCAATGGAGAAATATTTGATGGCTTTGAGTGTGTAGTCAGGGAATTGATCTTAGACTAGATCGTTGGAGTAAGGAAGCATTGAAGAAGCAGAGTAAGCTTGGCTTAAGGTAAGGAAATCCATGTGTTATCTATTGTGAGTAGTTTTTTGGTTTGTTGAAAAGAACCATAGTTTGAATGGGCTCAAGAGAGTAGATTCAATTTGTTAGAGAGAGAATTTATTAAAAAAAATCTTGTAGCAAACCATTTATGGTAGCAATTATAGGAACACAATTCTTGCAATAAATACAAAGTTTAGAGATTTGGCATAGTCTCGGAAGGTTCATGGAAGACCCAAGGGGTTATAGGGATTTGTATGTAATCAAGTGGTATACTACACGCAAAATAAGAGATTTAATTACAATGAGAGAAGGGTAGTTCCAACAAGAGGAAGCTAGGTGGAACTATAAAATGGACAGAGGATGCAAAGGAAGATTTGATGAGGCCTTCGAGGTAAATTATGTTTTGATATTTTAACTAGGGTAATAATGTTTGTTTGCAGATAGCAGAAAGAGAAAATTGATGAGGACGATAGTTCCCAAAGAAGATTTGATGAGATTGGTAAGAAAAATGGTCTTTATGTTTTGAACTAAATTTTGATAGGGTATTTTCGTATATCCTTAGTAGGTAGCAACAACTAGAAGTGCGGAAGAAGAACCCTCACAGAAGAAGGAAGTTGTGATAACTTTCAATTGAGATAGGAAGGAAAGAGAATGGTGAAAGTTCTCATGAGAAGGTGAAGAAGTGTAGAAGCCTAAAACAGAGGATGCTTAGAAGGTTATAAGTTGATAGAACTAGAGAGAATGCCAAAAGGTAAAGCTCATGAGAAAATCTTGATGAGGTATTGGGTAGCAGGGTGAGGAGACTTGCTACAGAGAAGAGTCTTGGTTACAAATCATAGTTGAGCATGGAGATGCTCATAGAGGAAGAGATGAATATGAATATGGAGAGTCATGTGGGTTCAGGAGAAATCCATAACAAGATGAATGTCAAGGAATTTGGCTTTGAAGAAAAAATATTTGAGTTAAGGAAAAGACTCAGTATTTTAACGGAGTTGCTACAAGAAAGTGAAGAAGACCAGAGATATGGATGGGTTTTGAAGAAAAAGGTTGAGTGGCCTATTGTACAATTATTTTCTAGAAAGTTGATATAGAGGATGAGTGTCTGGATGAAGACAGAGGAGAGACTCAATATAGTTGAATATGAGCAGAATTATTTGGAAGAAGAAAAAGAAGTTGAGATTTGTGAACTAGAGTAGGGAAAAATTCTTAGAGAAGATGATGAAGATGGAGAAGATTATGTTTAGAATGAATACCTCATTAGGTTCAAGGAGAGTTCAGTCCAACAAAAGAAGGTGATGCCAAAATCATCAATAGAGACTCAAGAGTCTCATGGTCTTAAAACTAAGAATTGGTGTGTGTGTGTGCAGGTCATGAACATGGATATTCATTAAAAGTTGTGATAAAGGAAGAGGACAATGCAAAATTTTCTCAAAGAGACGGAGGAAAGAAGAATTCAACAGATGAAATGAAACGCAACAACCTTATGACAAAGAAAAATAATGCAGGAGAAGGGAAACACTTAGACACAATGACCATAGATTTCGATGAAGAATTGGAATTCCTGGAAGATTGGCTAGCAAAGCCCGAGGTTGAAGAAGGGCATACAAGGAAATAAATTACACATATTGAGGTAGTGGATTTACCTTTAGTAGATCCAATTTTTTAAAATAAATTTGAACGTATGCTCACATGTATGAACAAGGGATTTTATTTGAAGATAATAACATGGTTCTAAGAAAGAAGTCTCTACAAGAGAACAAGGTGGATGAAGACCATGCCAAAATTGCATACCCATTTGCTAAATAGGATAAGTTCAAAGGAGCATCAAGTCGTCATAAGGATTTTGCAACCAAGGAACATGACACTCATTTGAAGAAAATGAAGCAGCAAGTGGATTCTTATGATGAGATTTTGAGGTAGCCATATGCCTTACTAAAGTGTGAGGAAAAGCTTGAAGAGAATGCACAAAAAATAAGTGCAGAACAAAAATTTGTTTTAAAGGACAACCAAGAGAACATAGATGTTGCTGAAATCAACAAAAGTTCAAGGATTGTAAATGAGGACAAAGCTCAAGGATATGCATATGAAATATTGCAATATCTAATTGGTCCTTGTCATAGGATCATAAGTTTATTAAGTGAGCTCAAGACTATGAAGTATTGGGTGTACGATTTTAAACTTCTTTGAGGATTGAATGTATTTAGATTTGGTAGGAACCCATTCAAATGGGTGAACAAGGGAAATATTTGAGACGAAATTTGATTTCATATACAACAAGAGGATGCAAAACAGGAAATTGTCTTGAAGGGTAGTGAGGAGATTGAAGGTGCAAAGTGTAACAAGGACGTTGCAAGAAGTGAATTAGAAGTTCAAGGAATAGTTAATGCACATAAAATACATGAAAGGGGAGTAGAATACATAATTGTTGTAGACAGAAAGGAAGACAAGCGAGTTGTATTTATGATTGAGAATGTATTTCAAGAACATAATTGTTTTTGTAATCTATTTTTTTTGTGTAGATATAGTCAGACACATAAATTCTAAAAAACGAAAGTCAATGTTTCATAAAGAAGCTAGGGAAGTCACGTGGAAGACAACTAAGTACCTTAAACACTTATGGAGAAGTGTATGAAGTAGAGTGGAGCATATTGCAAGATGGAAGACGTGCCTTGTTGGTAAAGAGAACTCCAGTGAGAGAGACGACATATTTTGAAGCGGTCAAGAATCCAGGAAAGAATATGAGACCTAAAAAGTAAGAAGACAGAAATCAACCATTTGAAAGGAAACAAGAAGACAAAATAAGAATTTCATAATCAATACAGTATGACATAGAACCTGAATAGAGTAAAGGCATAAATTGGCTTGAGGGAATTTCAAATGGTGTGTATAGAGTTATGAAATGGACTATGCAACATGAAGGAAATGAAGAATATGCAAATCTTGCTCTTGGAATTAAGTCAATATGATGGATAATACTCCTTATGGGGGGTGATGCATTTGGCAAATCATCAACTATAATATCAAAAAACTGATCCAACATAGCTTTAATGTCTATAGCTAAATTATCTAGATTTGGAGTAGTGAGTATTACCTTTGGCTTACCTATTAAAGAAAAATGTACCTCCTCTCTCTTCTTGACTTCTTGCAGTAGCTCCTTCCCACTTCTCAACAGTTTACTTGGACTAGCTTCTTCTTTGGCTCCTTCATCCTACAAAGGCAACAACACATGCGTGTGTCCATCTTTTTCTAGAGAATAAGTGTTCCTCCTACCATCATGAATGGTTTTTTTATCATACTGCCATGGTCTTCCCAAAAAAACATGGCAAACATCCATAGGAATTATGTCACATAATATCTCATCCTTGTAGCTACCAATTTGAATATCCACCTGACACTTCTCATTCACCAAAACCTAATGTCCTTTTTGCAACCATGACACTTTATAGGGAGTGGGATGCACTATCCTTTTTAGTCCCAACTTCTCTACCATTTCAATGGAAACCAAATTATCTGTGCTACCACTATCAATAAAAACTTTGCAACACTTACCTCCTAACTTGCATAGAGTCCTGAATAGAATTTTCCTCTAGGTTGGATCTTTAGCTTCCTTCTTTGATTTGATTATAACTCATTTCAACAACAATGATTCCCCTACCTCAGAAACTTCTTCTTCTGTGACTACCTTCACATATTCTTCCTTTGCTTCCGCTATATCTGTGTTTCTCTGACCCGTTGCCTTGTTCTCTAGACAGTCCCATGACATGTTTTCTATTTTACCACATGTGTAACATCTCATTTATTTGCCTCTTCCTCGACCTCTCAAAAAAATATTATGTCTCTTGATTCTCCTCATCTTGGTGACTAGTTTCTTAAACTTCCTTCCTCTTCTTTTGAGGGCTAAAACCTCCCTCTATTAGGTTGTCCTCTACCTTTTGTTGGGTTCCTTCCTCTGTTTCTCTAGTTTTTCTTTCTGGCCAACTTCTCTTCTTTCATCAAAGCTGCTTGGTATGCATCTTCAACAGTTCTCCGGGACAAAAGGATGATTTCATATTGAATTTAATATCTCAAACCACTTATGTATCTAACAACCTTCTCAACATCTTTCTCAATGTGACCAACTCTAATGTTCAACCTATATAATTCCTCTGTGTATTCCTTTAATGTCATATATTTATGTCTAAGGTTTTGCAATTGTCTAAACAGATCCAACTGATAATCCTTAGGCATGAACTTATCTTTAAATTTTTCCACCATTCTATCCCAACTCTTGATCTTATATTTTCCTTTTCTTCTTCTATATGTCTGCAACTCATCCCACCAAAGAGCCACATGTCCCTTTAGCCTAGTCACTGCATGCTTCACCTTCTTCTCCTCTTCTACATCTTCATAATCAAAATATTTATCCATGGAATTTATCAAGTCAAGCAATTCATCAACATTTAAATTACCTTTGTACATGGGCATTTCCATCTTAGGCCTAGATCCAACTTTTGTGACCATTCTTACTAGTTTTTCCTCTATTGCTTATCCTCCTAGAGCTCCTTCTGTTTCCTTGTGAGAGCATGTATCTTCACTCTCACTGACATCTCCTATGTCAGGTTCTCTCCTTTAAGCTGTCTCCATGGCCTCTATTAGGATCTGATCCTAACCCCTCTCCATGGGTCATTAGTCAATAGGATATGTTTTCTATGTAATAAAGGTTGACATTAGTTAATAAGGCCTAATAAATAAAGAATAATAAGTCAATGTAAGAAGACCTAATAGAAGCTTCCATTTCTAGAAAGATCTTCATCTAGAAGTTTCCTTAGAAGGCGAAATTAGTATAAATAAGAGTAGGAGGCATTGGATATCTTGTCTTGGAGATTATTATAATAGAGCTCTACTCTGCTGGAGGTTTCCCCCTCGAAGAGGCAAGTGAACATTGCTATAATAATAAAGTTGCTCTTCCTGGTGATTATTTTGGTGATTGTTCTGGTGTTCTTCTGATATTTTTCTGGATGTATCATTATTATTCTGTCATTTCCTGCTAGATATTTTTTGTTCTGCATAATATATTGTATCAAGAATATTGCAAGTGGTATCAGAACTCTTTCCAGGGCAAGACTTGCGGGCTAAATGTTTTTAGGGTAGAGATATATTCTGGCATCTTTAAGCTACAAATATTTGTCATTACATGCATAAACCCGCGGTCGGGGAGTCATACATGCATGAAATAAAAGTGGTTCTTAAGTGCACATCTTTTGGCCACCCTTGTAACCCTTGTTGGTACCCCTTCGAGTGGTAGTGCATTAGAAAAAACCTATATACGAATCGGCCTAGGCATCATGAAACCCTCCATAGATAAATCGATCGGTCGCCTGACTGCTATAGTTTCACCGAGAACATCACTCGGAAAGTGACTCTCTAGTACCTGGGTAGTCGGGTAGTACGACTAAGGGTACGATCTAGCCTCCTTAGTTGGTGCCCTGAGATATTGGGTCGAGTAATATTGTTGGACCTCACACATATATAAGAGAGCTATAGCACAGGGAAAACCCTTGACTGTAGATTCCCTGCAAATCCTAACCATTGGGAACAAAACAAAGAAATAAAAGACAAGATCTATTGCAGCGCAACCTTTTCATCTGCATTGGGGTTGTGAAATTACTGCATCTTTTGTCCTGTTAAGAATTTGGGCATTTTTCCTGTACAATATTATTCAGTTCAGATTATAACTCCGCAGGAATAAAAAAATTTTTTGGGCTTGTCAGCACCCTTATTTGTGACCTATCCCATTGCATTCCTCTCTTCATTCTGATCGCAGTGGTACCCTTCAATTTTAAGCCTTTTTTTTCCCTACGGACCCAACCCCCTCTAGGACTCTTTTCTTGAGACCTATCCCATTGTATTCCTCTCTTTGTCCTAATCACTTGGGTACCTATCATTTTTAAGCCCATTTTTTCCATCCCGACACCTTTGTTTCTACCTAAGCCTTCAACATGCCTACCACTTACTCTTAGTCCCAATAAACCTCGAAGGATAGAATGTCCCACCTAGAACAACAAATTGTTGACAACATGGCTTCCCTCCACAATGAATTCACCACAACCCTTGACCAACATGTCAACAAATTGGTGCAACTCTTCATGGGTAAGAATGTTGAGCCAAACCCAGAAGAACTTCATTCTTCTCATTATGAACATACTCAGTCCTCCCGGTCTCCTTGGGGTTCTCCACCTTCTTGGAATAAGGTGCCCAAAGTTGAAATGCATAAATTTGATGGTTCCAACCCAGCTAGGTGGGTTTCTCAAATGGAACAATACTTCTCCCTTCATGATATTTAATATGATGAGACCAAACTCCATGTAGGGGTTTTGTACTTGGATCAAGAATGTTGGCAGTGGTGGCAGTGGCATAAGAAATGTTATCCAGGACCTCCCAATTGGAACATGTTCTCCAAAGAAGTTTGTGCCCATTTTGATGGGGAATCAAAATTTTTGGGCCAACTCACTAAGCTGTGCCAAACTGGATCTGTTACAGAATTCATCATGACATTTGAATAGTTGGCTATCTGTACCGAGGGCTTATCTGAGGAATTTTACCTTGAATGTTCTATCAGTGGTCTAAAAGAAGCTATCAAGGCTCATGTGAACATGCATAATCCTACTACTTGGTTGTAGGCATGTCAATTAGACAGGGAAGAAAAGACCATCCTTTAGGCACCATCCCTGAAGGCTATATTTACCACCTATCCTCGCTCAGGGGCTACACCTGCTCTAACCCAAACTTCGAAGGTCCAAAAGGTCTCTCTCGTCGAAATGGTGGAATTTCGCAAGCAAGGCCTTTGCTACTATTGTGATGAAAAGTATGCACCAGGACATACATGTAGATAACAAAAGTTATTCTAGATTGATGCCTCATATTCCTCTTCCTATGAATACATCCCATCAGATGAGGTTTTATACCAAGAGGCAACTCAACCAGGTGATCCTATCGAAGATCCAGTTGTCTCGCCAATGAAATATGTGGACCCGGTCATCTCGCTTCATGCACTCTCATGTATTCCAGCCCCATAGACATTGAAGATCAAGGGCTACATTAAACATAGTACGATTGTGGTGTTGATTGATAGTGGTAGAACCCATAATTTTATTCATCGCAGGCTCACTGATGAGATCCATTGCTTTGTCCACCCTACTTCTAATTTTCAAATCCTCATCGTTAATGGTGGTACTATGAAGTGTGGGGCTGTTGTGAGAATGTCAAACTCCAAATGGATGATTACCATATGAAAACCCACATGTTCTCTATTTCCATGGGTGGTTGTGATATTGTATTGGGCGTGGAATGGCTTCGCACTTTAGGACCAATCACAATGGATTATCAAGAATTATATATGAGCTTCACCCAAGAAGCTCACCCCTATAATCGTAGGGGTCTCCAAGAGGGCTCTCCTAAAATCATCAACTCTTACCGAATGGAAAAAATCTTGAAGAAAGGCCACCATGGTGTGATTGCTCAATTTAATTTCATCTAGGTCACTAAACATGCCTCTCAGGTAGTTCCTCCTAGGATGCAACTCATCTTGGAAAAGTAACCCAAGATCTTTGAGATTCCTACAACCTTACCTCCTTCCACGAGTGATCATGATCATAACATCCCTCTCCTTTCGAGCAGTCAACCCCCCAATGTACATCCCTACATATATCCCTTTGCTCAGAAAAATGAAATAGAAAAGATGGTATAGGAATTGCTGGAGGTATGAGTAATTCTCCCTAGTACTAGCCCATATTCTTCCCCAATGGTGATGGTTTTAAAGAAATAAGGTACTTGGCACATGTGCCCTGATTTTTGTGCCCTAAATAAAATGACCATCAAAGATAAATTTCCCATTCCCATCATTGATGATTTGTTGGATGAACTACAAGGTTCCCGTGTATTCACCAAATTAGACCTTCGATCACCAAATCTGGATGAAGGAGGTAGATATTCTGAAGATTGCTTTCAGAACTAATGAGGGACATTATGAATTCTTGGTCATGCCTTTTGGCCTTTGCTATGCTCCATCCACCTTCCAAAGTCTCATGAATAAGCTATTTAAACCTTACATTCAGAAGTTTGTCTTGGTTTTCTTTGACGACATCCTCATTTATAGCCGCATCTGGGATAGCCATCTTCTTCATGTGAACAAAGTCCTTCACTTGCCGTAGGAAAACCAATTATTTTTCAAAAAGACCAAATGTTCATTTGTCGCCAATGAAGTGGAATAGTTGGGCCACATTGTTAGTAGAGATGAGGTAAAAGTGGACCCTAAAAATATACAAGCTATGCAAGAATGGATGCACCCAACAATCTTAAAGCGCCTAAG
The DNA here is from genome assembly GCA_032191745.1 of Picea mariana. Classification (NCBI taxonomy): domain Eukaryota; kingdom Viridiplantae; phylum Streptophyta; class Pinopsida; order Pinales; family Pinaceae; genus Picea; species Picea mariana. The sequence continues at coordinate 54,547 of JASDQU010587100.1, read as the reverse complement.
AGGAGGTTTTCTTGGTCTCACCGGCTATTAAAGGAAATTTGTCAACCATTATGGAAAAATTGTTAAGCCCTTGACTGACCTCCTTTAGAAGAATGCATTTAATTGGACACCTTCTACTGAGAAAGCCTTCACAAAGTTAAAGAGGGCCATGTGCACTACCCCTGTCCTAGTAGCTCCTGACTTCAACAAAACCTTTGTGGTGGAATCAGATGCTTACGGCATGGGTATAGGTGCAGTGCTCACCCAAGATGGTCGACCCTTGGAATTTACTAGCCAAGCATTGAGTGGTCGCAATCTAGGCCGATCTACATATGAAAAATAAATGATGGCCATTCTCCATGTGGTGCACACTTGGCGACCATATANATCTCCAGAACAAAATAAGTGGCTAAAAAAAATGTTGGGTTATGATTATGAAATCATTTGCAAAGAGGGAAAATATAACATAGTAGCAGAGGCATTGTCAAGAAAACATGAGGAGAATGGATCCCTCTTTGATTTATCCTTATCGGTCCCTGATTGGATTGAAGAAGTGCACAAAGAGTGGCTAACGCACCAGACTACCTCCAAATTAATTCAACCTCTTCAGGAGGACCCTAATCCTCCCACTAGATACACTTGGCAGGATAATATTCTTCAATACAAGGAACACATGGTTCTCTCACCCTCCTCAGCACTCAATCTCGGGCTCTTAAGTGAGTTGCACTCCTCAGCTATGGCGGGTCATTCAGGCTTCCAAAATACATATGCTCGTGCTCGTCGTTCTTTTTTTTGGGCAGACATAAATAAGGATATACTTCAATTTGTCACAGAATGTGAGGTGTGCCAACATAATAAAGGTGAAACAGTTAAGTCTCCAGGCGTCCTACAACCCTTACCCATTCCAACTTCTCTGTGGAAAAAAATATCCATGCATTTTATAGTGGTCCTTTCTAAAGCTGAGAACAAGTCTGTCATCATGGTGGTGGTTGATTGCCCCTCCAATTATTCTCAATTTTGTCCCTTACCTCAGCCTTTCACACCGACACTCATAGAACAAGTCTTCCTTGATCATATTTTCAAGCTACATGGAATTCCAACCTCTATTGTCTCTAATCGTGACCCAACTTTCACCAGCACATTTTGGCAAGAGTTGTTTAAATTGCAGGTCACCCATCTGAACATGAGCACAACTTATCACCCCTAGTATGACGGCTAAACGGAAGTAATCAACAAATGTTTGGAAACCTACTTGCGTTGTTTTTCTTCAAACAAACAACACTAGTGGATGCAGTGGCTTCCTTCGACAGAATGGTGGTACAATACTTCCTATCATACAACCACTAAAATGACCCCATATGAAGCGGTGTATAGCCAAAGGCCACTGACAATCATTACCTATCTTCCTGGCACATGAAAGTCCAATCTATTGACACAATGTTGCAAGGTCGTACATCCACTCTAGCGGCTATGAAGGATAACCTCCACATGGCCCAAAATCACATGAAGCAACATGAAGACCAACATCGTTCATAAAGGGTTTTTCAGGAAGGTGATGAGGTGTTTCTCAAGCTCCAACCTTATAAGCAAACATCTCTCAAAGCTTAGGGACATCACAAATTGGCACCTAAGTTTTATGGACCCTACCATATCATCAAGCATATTGGTTCCATGGATTACAAATTGGCCCTTTCTACTACTTCCAAAATCCATCCAATGTTCCATGTTTCCTATTTGAAGAAAGTGGTGGGACAAAATTGCAGAGTCCAAACCATCCTACCAGAATTAGATGAACAAGGTTCCCTATGGCTCCAACCAGAAGCGGTCCTCAATAACCGTGAACATTAGTTGTGTGGCCACACTATCAAGGAAGTCTTGATCAAGTGGAAGGACACAACACCAGAGGAGGTGACCTGGGAACCTGTGACCATACTTCAGTAGTTTTTGCACCTGCAGCCTTGAGGACAAGGCTGCTTTTGAAAGGGGAGGGCATGCTAGGATCTGATCCTAACCCCTCTCCATGGGTCATTAGTTAGTAAGATATGTTTTCTATTTAATAAAGACCAACATTAGTTAATAAGGCCTAATAAATAAAGAAGAATAAGTCAATGTAAGAAGACTTAATAGAAGCTTCTGCTTGTAGAAAGATCTTCCTCTAGAAGTTTCCTTAGAAGGTAGAATTAATATAAATAAGAGTAGGAGGCATTGTATATCTTGTATTGGAGATTATTGTAATATAGCTCTGCTCTGTTGGAGGTTTCCCCCTTGAAGAGGTAAGTGAACATTGGTATCATAATAAAGTTCCTCTTCGTGGTGATTATTCTGGTGTTATTTTGGTGTTCTTCTGATATTTTTTTGAATATATCATTATTATTGTGTCATTTCCTACTAGATATTTTTTGTTCTGCATAATATATTGTATCAGGAATATTGCATCCTCCATCCTTGCCTAGATGTGCCTTAGCTCGTAGTGTAACTCATCAGTTACCACATTCCTATCTCTTCCTCCTCACCTGGGTGGCATGATTCCTTAGATACAATGTTGCTCTGATACAAAAAATAATGGCAAATTACATGAACTTCAATCCACAATCATAGAGTTTTCAACACTTTGTCACAATCAATATCCGGTTGCTTGTCTAGCCTCAGATCAACACAAGCATGTGTTCATTTTTTTCCTTTTTCGTACAAAGCTAAATTGCACTCTGTCATAGATAACTCTGCGTGGAATTACCATTGCGTGAATATAGCTCTACGCACGAAAGCATCAACAAACAATGTTGACAAAATCTGTTGTAGACAATTCTACGCAAAATTCACTAGATGATGTGGGTGTATCGCAGGTCACTTTGTGCGCGAAATCCTGCAACAATACTAACTTGTAGCAGATATTTACGGGGTGTTCAACTGTGCAAAATCGTGATTGTTTGTTCTTGCAAAGACAAATACTCATGAAATATTCTTTCAAACAAAATTTTAGAACCTAGCTGAAATTAATTACGCACAATCTTTCCTGTAGTCTCATAAACTTGTCATTCTTCCAAGATAACTTATACATAGAATTTAACAATTCAAACAACCACAACGTGACAAAATGAAAACACATAGTGTGGCAACACCACACACTTTGTTCTTTCTTAATGTAAATGAAGGAATAAATTTACATTGGAAGCTCGTTCCTTCTTGGTCTTTTGGACCTTTCCGATCCACACTTTTTCACATTCAATCTCTCACACACACACTAACCTCTACCTCCTACAAAACATTCAATATATCTCGATCCCTCAGATAGCTCACAAACAAATGAATCCAGAGTTATCTTAACAAAGGCCTAAACTAGATATCTATTTGTGATATTTAGCAACAGACTTAACACCTAGGACAAAAAACTCGATATCTAATCAAACAAACTCCACGAAAATGTCTTCTAGAGACATTTCGTAATTATTACATATATAACAAAAGAAATTAGGAAACCAACTCCCTTGGTAAATGTTTGCAACCCATGAGGTCAATCTTAAGATTTACTGTGAGATGCACCTGCATCAAAATATGTATTGAATACTTGGTAGGTGCATATGGACATTTATCTATAAAGAATCCACATGTCCCATATCATTGATAAAGGCAACCCATCATATATCATTTATGATAAAAAAAAGTGTAACTTTGACCACTTTGTGCAAAATTATTTGTTAATTTTAAAATTTTAAATACATTTTTTCTTTTCAATTTTTTAAATGGATAAATCATTTTTTTCAATGGGGAATGTCTATTGGTGTGTGGGATAAATTTTTCATTAGTTAACATTTTTTGGTATAATACTTATCTGCGGTTTTGAATGGGAATAATACTTCTCAGCGTTTTTACCTTTTTTTATGAGCAATTACTCTTTGTGATGTGAACCATAATACTTCTCTATGGTTTTGATCTCTTGGTGAGGGGAAATTCTCTGCAGTTTTCGGAATGCTCTCTATAATTTTGATTAATTTTTAGTTCTTACTTCCTCCACCCGTTGAGCACTTGGGCGCACTTTCGTAAATTAGTTCTGGCTTCTTCAACTAGATGAGCACCTGGACACGTTAAATCAGGTGAGTCAATTTTTACTTTGAGTCAATTTTAATTTAAAATATATTAACTTGTGAAAATTTAAGATATATATATATATATATATATATATATATATATATATATATATATATATATATATAT
>JASDQU010587100.1:23078-49338 GCA_032191745.1 Picea mariana | reverse complement strand
ATAAAGAATGTAAAATTGCTAGGAAATCCATTAGGGATGCTTCTAATGAGTCCTTAAAACTTGATAAGATCAATACATACAAATCCCTAATTAAAAGGGAAAAAAAGGTACTATATCAATAAAAGGAAAGAGCAACTTTCACAACTATCTAAGCTGGATCCTAAGAAGTTCTGGAGCCAAATTCTAAACAAAAGTACTAAAGAAAATAATATGATTCCCTTAAGGGACTGGAATTCCTAACTTAAAAGTATTTACGAGTTCCCTAATGCCATGGACACCATTCCTATTATCCCTACAGAGGATGCAGTTTTTTCTTTAGATGACATAGAGTTTGGGGTTAAGCGGCTTGCAAATGGGAAAGCTAAGGACATTGAAGGTTACCAAGCTGAAATTTTTAAAATCGGAGGGCCTATCCGTATCCCTCACATACAAAAGCTATTCAATTTAGCAGTCAAGCAGGGCTTCCCTAAACCCTGGACGCAAAGCCTCATTGTTCATATTTAAAAAAAAAAGGATAGAAACATTCCCTCTAATTATAGGACCATTATGATTAGCTCGATTTTAGCCAAGCTTTATGGAATTATTTTGGAAAAGAAGATTAGCCTTTGGATAGAAAGTCACGGTAAAAGAGCTAAAGGCCAGACCAGGTTCAGGAGATATCATTCAATTGTGGACCATCTTGTTACCTTTAGGATCATTGCAGAGAAGTTCTGCAATACTAAAACCAATTTTTTTTGTTGTTTTGTCGACTTTAGAAAAGATTTTGACATGGTTCCTAGGAAAAACCTTTGGAATAGGTTGGAAGAGATAAAAGTGCCTCTCGAGTTGAGGGCTGCTACAATAAGGATGTATGAGAACATTATTTCTAATGAGGGTTGGTCGAAAGATATTAACTGCAATATTGGAGTCAAACAAGGTTATCCCTTGTCCCCTGCCCTTTTTTGGCATATACATTGACAAGTTAGAAGATTGTTTGGAAAAAGAAGGTTGTGTCGATCCTACTCTCACTGGTATAGTCATCAATATTCTTCTTTATGCTGATGATATCGTTCTTATGGAAAGGAGTCCCCATGATCTTGAAAACCAACTAAGAATCCTCAAGGAGTTTTGCTCCAATATAGGTATGAATGTTGATACCAATAAGACTAAGGTCATGATTATTAAATCCAATAAAATCACTTATGATACCTTCATATATGACAACAACAACTTGGAGGAAGTGACTTCATACAAATATCTTGGAATTGATATTCACCACAAGCTCAATTGGAATTATAACATTGAGAAAAGGATTATTGGGGGATGGAAATCTTATTATGGGCTTGAAAAAAATTGTAATTCAGTCGATCTTTGAATTTGGGATAAGAAGAAACTCCTCTTTGAGACTCTTGTTACACCTGTTATCCTTTATGGATGTGAAGTCTAAGGTTGTAGTATCTCTCGTGAATCCTGGAGAAAGATAAAGAAAATACAAAAGAATTTTATAACCTATAATCTCAAAATTAAAGGAAATACGCCCTATCCCATCCTCCTCTTAGAAACAAGTCTCTCCCCCTTTGAGAGCATGGCTATGACTAGATACCTAATGTATACGAACAAGTTAAACGACATGGAAGACAATAGGCTTCCTAAAATTGCTTCAAAATTGAGTCGTAACCACCATCGACTCAAGCGAGGATGGCATAAAGATGTCCAGTCTTAACTAAACTATCGGGGAATCATGGAAGATACCATTTTGCAGAACAAAGATACTATTAAAAATATCATCAAATCAAAATTTAAGGAGAAAATGTGGGGTGATAAAGAGTTAGAGGAAAAAGGAAAGTTAAGGTATTATAAGGATGTAATCAACCCTAATCTAGAAGATCAAAATTAACTATCTATTTTGACGAGTGTAAAGAAAAAAATAAGCATTGCTAAGATAAGAACAAATTCTCATGAGCTCTATAGTGAAACTGGGCAATGGTCAATTCCTAAAATGCCATGGGATGAAAGAGTGTATCACCTTTGTGACACTAAGAAGGTTGAAGATGAAAAACACTTTCTCTTAGATTGTCTAGCCTATAGCCATATTAGATCTCATTTTCAAAATATTTGTCACATTACCAACCTTCCTAACCTCTTAACTCAACAAAACTATGGTGATCTTGGAAAGCTTCTCTTAATGATTTTCGAACACAGAAACAAAATTCTAAAGAATCACAAGTAATCACTTACCCTTTTAAAGTCCGATAAACCAATGCGATCTTAGTGGACGTTAATCATTATCATCATCATCATCATGAATGATCCTTGGTTGCCAACTTATCATCTTAAAATATCTATCCCATGCCATTGACTTTCCATCTTATTTCAATCTAAAGCACATATGAGTCTTGAGAAACAAATTTTCAAAATCTTCATCTTGCTACGAGCCATGATCTCCTACAATTACATCATTCTTCAAATTTTAAAGGTATCATCTCAATGCCTAGGTGTTTGACATAAAATTTCTTTATATTTGAGCTTCGTGCTTATGATTTTGTTGGCTTTTTTACTTCTATTGTTTATTTTAGATAACAAAATATATGCTTACATCTTTGTTTATGCATCTTATGTTTTATTATGTATTTTCCTTTTTTTTACTTGTTTATGAGGTTTTTGATGCTTACTTCTTACACGCGATTTGCGATTTGGGGTAGGACTTTATTTTAGATAACAAAATATATGCTCACATCTTTTTTTTATGCATCTTATGTTTTATTATGTATTTTTTTTAACTTGTTTACGAGGTTTTTTTTAATGCTACTTCTTACATTGGGGTAGGACTTCATTAGCCTAACTCTCTTGTGACTATGGATGAAAATATATGCATTGAATACATTATTTGCACTTTGAACGTTGTTACATCCATTTAGTATAGCCTTCTAGACTTATCCATATTTATATAGCCTTCTAAATCTATCCACATTTATTGTATACATTATTTTATAGGTGCGTAAATTCAATACTCGGTAAGTGCGCAAAGTTAATAGAGACTAGTCCCTGAGGTGTAGGACAGTCGGTGACAGAGTGTGTTGTTAAGCCACTCCGTGATGTTAAAGTCACCGGTTCGAAACCTGCGGGGACAAAAAATCCAACCATGTTAAGGGTTGGTGTGGCTCAAGCCGGGTGCGATCCCCGGATGATTTTGACGGCTTAGATGTCCCTGAGTCGCGGTTTCTCAAACCACATGTTAATCGCGTAGCCACCAGGTCCCGCACAAATTAACAAACAAAAAAAAGTTAATAAAGACTACCCATACCATATTAGTTAGGTATAAAATTGCCAAACTTTGGCAATGGTTTGTGCAAATAACTATACCTGCGATAGTGTATGTTGTAATTAGTGTTTAGTTTTGATGAGACAAATTTTGTATGGGTGAAAGAGATATGTCAGAAAAATAAATTAATTAAAATTTTAAAATATCCAAATATAAATCACTCCACCACTTAGTATACATTAATTTTGACTTTAATTAGTACTGAGTAATGGGAGGGTGTATACATTAACTGAATTTAATTATTATTGATTATAGCCGTGGGATCTGAATTGCCACTATACCTACCTGCCTACAGGGCGGTCATATGAATATTCTGACGCACGCGGTCGCATCGAAACATGCATGATTGCTGTTTATTCAACGAATTTCTTGAAAGAATAGGCGGGTCATATGAATATTCTGACGCACGCAGTGGCATCGAGACAAGCATGAACGATAAAATATGCAGTTTATTCAACTAGTTTCTAACCAGTCACATGGCAATGAGATTCCAAAACAGCTGTTAACTCCGGTTAATATATTTCACACTTTAGTTTTAAATAGAATTTTTAAATAAAATTCATACATGATATTTTTGTCAAAACAAAACAAACACCAATACCAATAGATTCGTTTGATTTTTTAATCTTTAAAGTTGCATTTTAATATTAGGGTACTTAGGATTGGTCATAAGAAATTAATTGCAATATAAGAGTTATTGACAAGTTAGAAGATTGTTTGAAAACAGCATGTTGTGTTGACCCAACTCTTACTAGTATAGTAATCATCCTTCTTCTCTATGTTGATGATATTGTTCTTATGACAAGGAATCCCTATTAATTATAAATTCCACTATACACAAATATCTTTGTGTATAGTGGAATACTATACAAATTAATTATAAATTCCACTATACACAAGGACGTTAACCACCATCATCATTATTAATTATAAATTATGTGTATAGTGGAATGACAAAGATATTTTTCTTCACAAATTAGTCATTTCTTCATTTTTCTATAGATTTGTTAAATTGAAAATAGAGAATTTTAGAAGACTATGTATGGTAGAATACACTTTGTTATTTGTAGATTTTTTTGTTCATAAAATTGAAAAGTGTTTTTTTTTCTTTTTAAATAATACCTTTTGTTAACTATATCTAGTTTGATAGATGGAATTTAAAAGTTGTGGCATGATATTTAAATTATGTATGGTGGAATACTAATTTTGTAAACAATGTCGTGGTTGTATATTTGGTAAGTATATATATATATTTTTTATCAAATTGATACCATTAATATAGATCTATTTTAATTTTGATTTAATTGAGAAAAATCAAAATAAATAAATACATAATAGAGTAATAAAATGTTATATAATTATTGTATTATGTATTTTTAATTTTTATTATTAAGATGAACTATTTTTTAATATTTATGGATTTTAAATTTGTTGTACATAATTATAGCAATGTGTATAATATTTAAGGTTAGAATTTATTTTGATCTAAAGAAAAAGATAAAATACATAATACTTAGTCAAATTGAAGTGTTATGTGAAATAATTACTACTTTATAGAACCAAATTGAAGTGTTCACTAAAGGAATTACTACTATCAATGGAAAATAGGTAATGTTGATGAACAAAAGACACATATTACTTATGATGTCAACATTGATAACTACAATTATAACATAGTGGATCGTCATTCCTTAAAAATACCATACAAACAATTCCATTCAAAAGCTAACTAACACTGATCAAGCCATTGAATTTGAAATCCTTATTAGCATGACAAACTAACCAACACCACTCAGACCATTGAATTTGAAATCCTTCTTAGCGCAACAATTAAATGGATGCGACTTCATTCCTATTATGAGGTGCAACTGTTGGAAAAGTGAGAGGGGGGTGAATCAGTATTACACAGTAATAATTAATTTCCTTTACCACAATTTCTTTTAATAAAAATATGTTATTTACCAACAGTTAATCATGCAATTTACAATACATAGAGATTTATTGTGGAAACCCAAATGGGAGAAAACCACAAAAATTTCTTTATAAAATTTGTAAGCACCAACTTACAACAAACACCAATTAGAAATCATCTTTGCAGGCACCAACCTACAGGGAACACCAATTCTCGTGCTGAGCAACAACTCAACTAATGTGCACCAACCCACAGAATTATTGTTCACAACCACCAACCTGTAGGAGACACCAATCTCTTTCCTTGCTCCACCTTGCCACCCTAAAAAATTTGCAATTCGTAGTTTGCTTAAGATAACCTCTCCAGTATGCTTCATCCTTTGTGTCATCAAACCTCGGATCATCTTCATTTCTTCCACACTTTCGTACAAACCTCAGAGCCTCACTTCTTCACACCTCCTTCACCATGCACACACTTTCAAAACGATTGTTGCTTTGTAATTTAGAGACCCCAATTCTTCAATAATTTGTCCTCAAAATACAAACTGTGCTTGTGAGGTTGACTCCAGATCTTCATAAAAAAAAACTAGGCTCAAAATCCTTCAAAATTCCTTCCCTGTCTAACGCATGGGCTTGCTTACAGTTCTCAATTGCTCAGTAGTTGTTGGATCTTCCTTCAATTCAAATCTCAACCGCCGATCTTCTTGTTTCCCATTGAATCAATATAGTCTTACGCAATGCCCCTTCAATGCTCAGTGGTTGTCTGATTTGGATCTCGGATTGATCTCATCTGTTGATCTCATTATGTCCATGTAACATAACTGCAACACACAGTAACCGTCTAATCGCTCCTAGATAAATCACAATCGTCAGATATGGTCCTTGCACCACGTTTAATCTCAGTTTTCGATCTGTTCCCGTGTTCAATGTTGATGTTTTGACAACATCGAGAATATATTCTCCTAGATTAATAATTAATAATATAATTATTGATTATTAAATAATATATATAATAAGTAATGATAATAATAAATAGTTATTGATTATCCAAGGGACACATCCTTTCATGGATGGTCACCAAATGTTCTCTATATATAGAACAATTATCATTGTAATAATATATCTAATATATCAATCTATCATATATCATCTTATATAGAAAAATCAACATTCACTGGGTCACCGGGCTCTCGGACCCCTAGGCCTTCACCTTTTCATCCATGTGGATCATTCACGATTTTACACGTGTCACTGATGTGACCACCCTTCTTCATATACCTTGCGTAAGCTACTTAGGTGGGACCCATGTAGATATACGATTGTCATCACATCTTATTTGTGCATCAACAAACAGTCCAGATTGCTCCTTCGTCAGAGTCCCAATGTGTCCTCACACTCAAGCACTCCGATGGACGGTCAAATCTCCCTTTTATGGCTTCGATAGATCAACGATTCCTGTTAATTTTCTCGAGGTAATACTTTTCCCGAGGAAGGGAATATTCTTTGATGTTTTTTCTTCGGAGTGTAAATAACTCTGTTGGCATTCCTCCTTTGATAGCTATGGATTTTCAACATGCAAATCAAAGCCAAGAACAAAATATTCTTCGATACATTTATATCAAATTACTCTGTCAATGTTCCTCCTCTAATAGATATGGATTTTTGGCACACAAATCAAGACAAGGAATGAAATATTCTTTGATACCTTTATATTGGAGTGAAAATTATTTTGTCAACATTCCCCCTTCGATGAACGGTCTAGATCTCTTCACAATAGCTCTGATAGATCAACAATTCAGGTTAATTTGGAGTTTCAGAGTCCCTGTGCAACCTTTCACTTCGATGGATGGTCCAGATCTCCTTGCTATAGCTCTGATAGATCAACAATTCATGTTAATTCAAAGTTTCCTTCATTGTCACACTCCCTGTCACCTTTGTACATGGCCAAATATGCTTATGACACATGGTCTAGTCACTCGGTTACACTTTCCTACTTTCATGGCTCTATCCTGGTATTTACGTGGAATTGTATGAAGTCTGACACATGATGATGTGGCATTTATTACCTGCAACTTATTTGTCTCACGTGTCCTTCACATGGCCCCTTCTACGGGTGTTGGGTGTCATGGCACTGACGTGGACATAACATGGCATCTAAGATGGCTCACAATCATTTAGAGTCCTTCCCATCCAATCATCAGTTCATATTTATTCACTATTGATCTAATAGAATGCTGCTACATGCCACCTTCCAGATCCGTCGATCTGGTTCACTTCACGATCAAGTCGTTGTCGACGATTTCTTTCAGCATGGTTGGGTATCGTTATCGATGATCACAAGACTTCCCACATTGGCGATAACTCGTTGATGATCAAGTCATTTTCAGTGATCACGAGACTTCTCACATCAGTGATAACTTGTCGGCGATCAACCCTTTAATGATACTGGGCCCCACTTTGAAACTTTCGCTTTGATATAATGCTGCCACGTGCCATCTTCTGGGTCTATTGATCTTGTTGTACTAAGGGATCATCCTCCACTGTTGATATTGTCGTCGATGATATTGAAGTCATCGTCATCGATCTTGAGATGCTTATGTCGTCGACGATCAAAAGGTCATCATAGTCGACGATTCTTAGAGGCTTGGTTTCAGGCGTAATAAAGCCCCAACGATACCAATTTTTCGATGATACACCAACATCCATGATTCGATCCTAAGTGTCGATCTCTTGTGATCAACGATCATGATCCTTTCATGATCGTTGGACCTGGCATCATAGTATTCCTGCCTTTATCAACGACAATGGTTAGTCTCCACCTACTTGTGACATCAATGACATCTAAGGATTTCTACATTTGACATCAATGACAACACAATTTCCAACAATATCACCCTTTGTCATTGATGGAAACACATATTCTTAAACTAGTATGTGCAAGTCTCCTCTGTCTGCAAGTCTCCCAGTCTTCTGTTGTCTCGTTTATCTCCCCCTTTGACATCAATGGCAAAGGGTTTCTGTATTTGGTAATTTCTTCATCGTAGCCAACAATCTTCTTGTCTTCTTGTAGCTCCCCCTAAAACAATACTCTTCATTTTTATTTGCAACCATATGCACTCTCCCCCAGATATTTTGATTCTACTAAGCTCTCAACAACTTTCAGCTAAAGAAATGGGAATGACTCCCATCTTCTGTCCAAGATACTCAAATGTATTCTTGAGTAGTGGTTTTGTAAATATGTCTGCTATTTGTTCCTTAGTAGGAACACAGTCCAACTTGAAAATCTTATCATTTACGTGTTCCCTCATGAAATGATATTTGACTGGGATATGTTTTTTCTTTGAGTGCATCACTGGATTCTTTGAAATGCTTATAGCGATGATGTTGTCACATAGTATCGAAATTAGCTTCATATATTCTATCTGAATGTGTTGCGGTGTTTGTTTCATCTAGATATTTTGTGTACAATAGGATGTTGTTGCAATGTACTCTACTTCTACTGTGGACAATGAGATTGAAGACTATTTCTTGCTTAGCTAAGATACTAAACTATTACCCAAGAATAATTCTCCTCCACTCATGCTCTTCTTGTCATCAACATTGCAAGCCCAATCTGCATCAGTATATGCTATTAGAGTAAATTCTTCTTCTTTTGGATGCCATAGTCCAAAGTCCAAAGTACCCTTTAAATATCTAAATATTCATTTGACAACCTATACATGTGTTTCCTTGGGTGCAACTTGAAATATTCCAGGTATCCTTACTACCTACATTATGTCTAGCCTTGAAGATGTCACATAAACGAGGTTGTCGATCATTGACTTGTATAGAGATTGATCAGTTTCCTTAGATTCGTCCTCCTTGCTAAGCTTACTCCCAGTGACCATGGGTGTGATGACAGGTTTACAATCTTCCATCTTAAACTTATTCAACATCTCTTTGATGTATTTGGTTTGAGAGATAAATATGCCTTTACTAGTTTGAGTAATCTGTAGTCCCAAAAATAATGAAAATTATCCAAGCATGGACATCTCAAATTCCTTTTGCATTTATTCTACAAAATTTTGGCTCATTTCATCATTAGTACTCCCAAAAATAATATCATCCACATACACTACAATGATCAACATTTTTGCAGGATCTATTTTGATGTAGAGATTGTTGTCTTTTGTTCCCTTTTTGAAACCTTGTTGCTACTGGTACTTGTTAAGTCTTGAGTACCATGCTATGGGTGTTGGATTTAAGCCATATAGTGCTTTCTTCAATCTGCAAACATAGTCTTCATTTTCTGACAATAGGAACCCTTCAACTTGTTCTATGTACACTTCTTCCTCTAGATCACCATTCATGAATGATGACTTGACATCCATTTGATATACTTTGAAATTCTTAAAGCTTGCAAATGCCAAAAACATCCTAATGGCTTCTAACCTTGCAATAGGTGTAAAGTTTTCTTCAAAATCAATGCCTTCTACTTGAGCATACCCTTTATAGACTAGTCTTGCTTTATTTCTTACTACTTTTCCATCTTCATTCAACTTGTTCTTGAATACCCATTTGGTTCCAATCACATTTTTATCCTTGGGTCTTGGGACAAGATCCCAAGTCTCATTTTTCTCAATCTGATCTAACTCTTCTTCCATAGCATTCACCCAATGATGATCATTCTGAGCTTCTATAAAGCATTTAGGTTCTACTTGGGACAATAGGGAGAGATTGATTTGTTTAGAACTATTTTCCATCCTTCTTGTCTAAGTTCTAGCATTTTTTCACCAAGATTCAAATTTTCTGGTTGATTCTTTTGTACAAATATTGATGGTGTTTGTGTATCTTGGAGTTATGATTCTTATTTCCTTTCTTCTTCATTTTCTTGTTCTTCTTCCTCCTTTTCTTCTTCATTTGCTTGTTCTTCTTCATTTTATTGTTCTTGTTCTTCATGTTCATCTTCTTCTTCTTTAGTGTACTTGATTTCTTCATCTATTCTGACATTAATACTTTCAACAATATTCTATAGCCTTTTATTGTAACACCTATAAGCTTTGCTTCTTGATGAATATCCAAGAAAGATTCCTTCATCTGATCTGAAGTTAAATTTTCCTAATTCCTCATCGTCTTGTTTGATGTAACACTTGCTCCCAAAAATTCTGAAGTGTTTGAAAGATGTTGGTCGCCCTTTCCATAGTTCATAGGGTGTCTTGTCACTATTGATTATGATCTGTCCTCTATTTAGGATATAGACAGCTGTATAAACTGCTTTTCTCCAAAAATTGTCTGATAGACTTGCTTCGTTTATCATCGTTCTACAATTTCTTGTACATGTCTATTTTTACTTTCAACAACCCCATTTTGTTGAGGAGTTCTTGCTGTTGCATATTGTCTTTTTATTACACGTGATTCACAGAATTCCACAAACTCATTGGATGTGAATTCGTCTCCATTGTCTGACCTTAAACATTTGATTTTCATCTCTGTCTCGTTCTCAACTAGATCTTTGAATGACTTGAATTTGTCAAATACTTCATATTTCTTTTTGAGGAAAGTAACCCATGTCATTCTTGTATAGTCATCAATAAGTAACATGAAGTATCTTTCTCCCTACAAGATTTTAGTCCTTGATGGTCCACAAAGATGTGCATGTACAAGTTCCAAAGGATTAGAAATTGCATATCCTTTTGTTTTGAAGTTCACCCTCGATTGTTTTCCATGCTGACACTGCTTACAAATAGTTCGAGGGTTTTATGATTTTTGGCATGTCTCTTACTGCTTGTTTGGTACCGATTTTTACCAGATTGTCAAAGTTCATATGACCCATTCTTTTGTGTCACAACCAACTTTCATCTATCTATCCTATAAATCACTTTTCTCCATTGATTTCATTAAGAACACATACATTATTTGGGGTTCTGATTCCTTTTGCTATCTATTGGCCCTTGACCAAGTTTTGGAATAATCTTGGTCATGATTGACTGTTTTAAGGACTTCGACAGCCTATCGAAGATGGAGCGCCAGATGAAACAGAGATCACGGGATCTCGGCCCATTTTGGGTTTCGAGAATATGTAATGGGAAAGGGATGTCAGACCGTGGGTTTACCCACGCTTAGGACCTCTTTTGTATGTATAAATAGACATATAGGCATCTAGTAGAGTAGTTGCATCTATGTAATATAGGCTATGTGCCAAGTGGGATATGTGTGATCGAGATGTTGTGCATTCTATAGACTTGCAGAGCTTAGTGCAATCCCCTGTGTGGAGGTATATAAGGAATTGTGTTGTAACGCAAGGAAGAAGGATCTAGCGAGCCGTGCAGATCTTCTATCCTATGCGCAGTAGATTTTGGAGACTCTGTTCTTGTAACTGATTGAAGATGCTAATAAAGAAGAAGAGTTGGTGGACGTAGCCCCAGGGTGGGGGTGAACCACGTAAATCTGTGTGTCATGCTTTGTGCTGTTACTTACATGTGTTTTCCCTCTCTTGCTAAGTGCTTTGATATATTTAGATAGATCTTCTTATTCTTTGTACTTCATTAGATGTGTATGAATAGTAGATTTGATGTGTATGAGGATGATTAGTGCTAATCTACTGGATATGATCTGATTTACTGTTTCTAAGTGATGAAGTACCTTAGATCTAAGTGAATACTGCGATGCTTTGTGCTATCTGCGAAGTATAATAACGGTTGGATATTGATGAATGATCGATGCTAAGTACTCTGTAAGCGATATAATCACAGATCTGTGTCCCAGCTAAGGTTGCATACGCTTGAGTCCTGCAACCACCCCTGCCTCTACCTTGGGTGAGACTTCATTTGCTTCGCAGGTGTTGCCGAAAGGGTCGGTAGTTAGGGTTTTGTTGGTGCGCTCTTGTAGCGTTGAACCCTAGGTCTGCCCCTATGCCAACAAATGGTTCCGTTGTCAGGACCTGAAATTGTGATTGCTGGGAACTGAGGAAGAATAATCTTTGTGCAAAGACTCGTCTTGAAACCGTGGAAGCTTTGTGTGTGGATTTGTGCCCTAGTGCGTAGTATTCCACTTGATCTGAAAATATCTGTGCTAAAGAAAGAAGGCCAGATCTAAAGAAAAGAAGCAATATTTGAACGCTTTGTGCTCTAAAAAAAGTAAAAGTGGAAGTTTCTGAAGAAAAGAGGTAAGATCTGTAAGCTCATTGCTCTAACAAAGGTAAGAATAGTTAAAAGTTTTTAGATCTGGAAGTTGTGTGCTCTGTAGAAGTAAGATAAGTGGAAATTTTTGTTTCTGAAGAACGAATTTAGGTATGCTTGATAGATTTTGTCCTAGCTTGAAAACTAGGGCATTGTTAGATGAAAGAACGTTTGATATGAATAGATCTGATAAGAACAATGATAGATATGCTATACCTATGCATAGAAATAATGTTTGGACTAACAAATGGATGCAGGATCCTAGAAAGAATTTTTTGCAGGCTAGCTACCATGATCTTGGTGCGTAGTACAAAAGAAGTTGGGGAACATTTAAACAAAAGAGAGGGTTAACCCTCTGTTACAGTTGCAGAAGATCATGACATGTTGCTAAGGAATGCCCTTGTGGAAGACCTAGTTGTCTCTGTTGCAAAGCTTTGGACCATGAAGTGTTGGATTGCCCTAGAATGATTGTTAAGCTTGAAAGAATGAATCTGAATGAAGAAGACCCTAAGGCAGATCCATAAATAGTAGAACCCCAGAAGGAATCAGAGAAGGTATTGCTACAGATGAAAGACACCTTGAACGATCACCGACTTGTTAGGCTATCAAAGATCTTTGAAGAAAAATAATTTATTGAGGTAAGAATAGGGGACTTCAACATTGACTGTGTCCTTGATGAAGAAACACAAGTGAACATTATGCCAGAGGGAACTTGGGAAGCTATAGGAAGGCCTACTATGATCCCTTCATTAGGAGGAATAGGGATATTCAAAGGAAAATTGGTGAACCTATGTGGAAGACTTGCTCAGATACCTGTGACAGTCAATGGAGCTTCAACAAAGGAAGATTTTGAGATTATTAAATTTATTGAGGACAACGCCCCATTTACCATGTTACTAGGAAAACCTTGGGTTGATAGAGATCAAGCTAGAAAGAAGGGAGAAGAAGAAGTTTTAGAAAAGCAGAGACAAGAGTTAAAATATTTCATGACTAGAAGGATAACGCAGTTGATTGAATAACAGAAAAACAAATCAAAGTTATTTGACACTAGAAGCCCAGATGTCAAAGCCGTAAGAGCATTAGAGGACTCACAGAAGATTGAAGTATCTGTCTTAGATATAGAAGAAGTATTACCCCTGAGTCTTAGAAGAGAATCTAAGCAGCACGAAGTGACTATGTCTAAGGAAAATAAGAATCAGAATGGGAAGGGAATCACTGAGACGAAGCTCACTGGAAAGAAGGCTAGGAAGCTAAGTAAAAAGAGAGCTAAGATCGACAAGCTACAAAAAATTCCAGAGGGAGCCTCGCAGAAGGAAAACTTACAGAATTTGAACTTCGCCGAGATATCAGACCAGCGACATAAGCCACTTCACCGAAGTGAAGCAATATAGCTGTTGGAAGCCGATATAAACATTCGATTGGTGCTCCAAATGGGTCAGAAAGCATTGATGGTTCGCCACTAGACCATTAGACCGTGCCGTAACGGATCGAACAGGAGTTAATGGAAGGTTATAATCGTTGTAAGCCAACCGTTGTTGACTTACCTACTTATCTCGTTGCGCCATGCATGGAGAACACTTTTACCAGATTAAGAATTCGAACCCATAGTTTGAACTGAGCTCATACAGTGATCATTGCACCCTCACTTCCTATCTCATTACCGTATCTGATATGCCCCCCGAGCCCGCAAATTGTTTACCCTGAGTGCCTATGTCAGAAGCATTGAGCGCTGCAGAGAAAATTATCAAGGAAGTTTTGGTTGATTTGATGATAGAGAGAGTCATGTCGAAGAGAGTAATGTCTATAGGTGTACAAGCATCGTCCTCGGGAGCACTGCCAGCTTCCCCCTCCACTGCTCGAGTAGGACCATCCCGACAACCCTCGGAAAGCCGATCGAAGCTCGGAAATGATTTTGCAACTGTGAAGATGATCCCAAGCATCTTACCTACATACATCACACCTGTAAGCGGCACAATGAATCGAGATAGTGTGCCCAGGGAATTTGAATATGAGTTGGTCACTGTGTACCTCTCGAAGGGCATATGCGCAGTGTGCGCTGACCAAGACAAGATCACCACCTTGAATTTTAGCGACTTAAACCTCAGCGACAGGAAGGAATACAGTATGCTAGCCCCGCATAAGTATTTGACTGTCACCAAAGGGAAGAACCCGAAGATCATCCCCCAACAATGGACCCATAACCTCACACAGTCAACCCTCCTCAATGTAATGAAGATTCCTCATTTCGGGAGACATCAAGAAGTGAATGTGTGCGTCAAGTTACTATTGTCTTGCTATCATGGAGGATACCTATGGTTGAACCGACGCATCACAGTGGATCCGACTCTGATCAATCAAATCACAGGGCTAAGCATGCAGGGCCCCGACCCGCAGGAGTTTTACCCCGAAAAGACCGTAGATCACGCTCTCACCCAGAGAATAAAGGACACTTATGGCGATGTAGAGAAGGGCATGCGAGGCTACAAGGTGGTTTCCATCGAGAATGCCACAGTGCGCCTTGGTTGTTAGATGATCGCAGGCAGATTAGTTCGAAAAAACAAACCGATCCAAGTGACTGGATTCATAGTTGACCTTGTAGGAAAGTGCACAGAGGGACTACAGATGAACTGGGTGCAGTACCTTGTAAACCAACTAGAGCTTGATTGTAGAGAAGCACAAGACCAAGGGTATGAGTTCCACTTCAGTTGGCTTCTCATATTGATCGCGTTCATCGCATGGGAGCTACTGGAAGGTGCAACTTTCTCGGACACCGTGCCATTTGAACCACTGGCCGCGAAGTTATGTATGCTATGGTACTCCAACGACATGAACGAGTAGTGGTAGTCCAATGCCGTCTTCCATGCCTATTACAACCAGTTGAAGATCGCAATCTAGTCTACACTGTGCATCACCCCAAACAAACTTCACAGGTTTAGACCATTGATGAAATTCAGCGCGGACCTCCACTTCATCTACATTACAGTGCGCGCTGATGAGCATAAACAACAACTTCAGTCATATTACAAGGTGACAGAAGATGACTTGGAGGAGATTACCAAGGAATGGTCAACGAACCTCCTTGTTCCAATGGACCCTGCAAAGATGTTCGATGTGGATAGCCCTGAAACTATGCCGGACACACTTGGACCAAGCAAGACCAAGAAAGATGAAGAATTTCAAGATGTCAACAGTACTTCTACGAAGACTACTTCGATCTCACCTGAGCAGGGAGACGATGGTGGAGAGCTAGGTGGCACAGAAGTCGAGCAAAACAAAGGTGAAGTTAATCCGCCTAGAGAGGAGGAGGATCCATCCAAGAAGAGGAAGGTTACCCCACCAAAGCCTTCGTCCCGAAAGAAAGATAAAGCCACAAGTACTATGTTTAAAACTACCCTCACCACAGACGACTTCGACTTCTTAGTCACTGCGCTGAATGATGCTTCACTGGAGATCGCAGAAAAGCAAAAAGTGAAGCAGGAGGAGGTATTCAGCCGAATCAAGGGTGAGCTTCAAGAAATGCAACAGGCACTCTAGTTTAACTACGCAATCTCTACTGCACCTCTGCCAAAAGGAAAAACATAAGAAGGAAATGAACCAAATCAACTCCGCAAGATCGCCAACACAATCAAAGTATGCCTTCGACACGCACAAGAAGAAATAGCACAGGCCACCCATGCCTTAAAGCAAACACATGAGGAAATCATCAAGCAACGTCGAGCTACGCAACAAGAGAAGGATGTTCTCCAAGCAAAATTTCATGAAGATAGAGCGAAGATCCAAAAAGAGAAAGAGTTGCTCCTTGCGAAGCAGATTGGGATTGAAGAAGCAGTTAACAGAGCATTTTTCTCTGTGACCGGCTTAGAACAGAAAGCAGAGGACCCCATAGAACGCCAAGTGATGAAGCTTGTAAAAGTTATTCAACAACTTCAACAATGAGTCGTGGACTTAGAACTTTTGACCATACCACAGACCCCGCAAGAAGTGCGCGACCAACGAGAATTGAATGCTCAGAGCACAGTCGAGAGGATTAAAACACTTGCTGCAGAATGAAAATAGTTAAGTAGCAGAAGCGCGTAGATATATGGACAACTATCCGAAGACCCAGAGTTGAAGAAATTGGAGTCCCAACTCCAGGAAGAAAAGCAACACACAGATACAGTACATGCGCAACTCAAGCTCTTGTCACCCATTGAGAGGATGAAGAGATCCCAGGAACAACGCATCGCCCAACAACTCGTTCTTACCACACCGAACAGAGTGATGGAAGTCACCCAGAAACTCTAGCCGAGCCAGGAGGCGGCCTATCTACTGTTTGAAGAAATTGAAGGCCAAGGAACAATACTAGAAAAAGTAGTTGTCACAGTCGAGCAACAACTGGAAGGACCTATCAGGGAAGCGGCTATTCAGGAATTCTCCGAGAAAGAAGCAGTAGCATAGAGACAAGTCGAAGCATATCGAGCCAAGCTCGAGACATTTGAGGCAAAGTTACCCAGGCCCGAGTGACTCAGAATGAGTCACAGGTGAGTGATGGGGGCTTGTTGGCCCTTGACCAAGTTTTGGAATGATCTTGGTCATGATTGATCATTTTGGGGACTTCAACAACCTGTTGAAGATGGAGCGCCAGACGAACCAGAGATCACAAAATCTCGACCCACTTTTGGGCCCATTTTGGGTTTCGGGAATATGTAATGGGACAGGGATGTCGGTCCGTGGGTTTACCCATGCTTAGGACCACTTTTGTATGTATAAATAAACATATAGGCATCTAGTAGAGTAGTTGCATCTATGTGATATAGGCTATGTGCCAAGTGGGATCTATGTGATCGAGATGTTGTTGCATTCTATAGACTTGCAGAGCTTAGTGCAATCCCCTGTGTGGAGGTATAGAAGGAATTGTGTTGTAACGCAAGGAAGAAGGATCTAGCGAGTCGTGTATATCTTCTGTCCTATGCGCAGTAGATTTTTGAGACTCTGTGCTTGTAACTAATTGAAGACGCTAATAAAGAAGAAGAGTTAATGGACATAGCCCCAGGGTGGGGGTGAACCACATAAATCTGGGTGTCATGCTTTGTGTTGTTACTTACATTTGTTTTCCCTCTCTTTCTAAGTGCTTTGATATATTTAGATAGATCTTCTTATGCTTTGTACTTCATAGATGTGTATGAATAATAGATCTGATGTGTATGAGGATGCTTAGTGTTGATCTACTGGATCTGATTTGTTTTATTGTTGCTAAGTGTTGAAATACCTTAGATCTAAGTGAATACTGCGAAGCTTTGTGCTATCTGCGAAGTATAATAAGGGTTGGATATTGATGAATGATTGATGCTAAGTACTCTGTAAGCGATATAATCACAAATCCGTGTCCTAGCTAAGGTTGCCGACACTTGAGTCTTGCAACCACCCCTGCCTCTACCTCTGGTTAGACTTCATCTGATTCGCAGGTGTTGCCGAAAGGGCCGGTAGTTAGGGTTTTGTTGGTGCACTCTTATAGCGTTGAACCCTGGGTCTGCCCCTGTGCCAACACTCCCAGTTTTCCGAAGTCTTCTTTTCTGATCTCACAGTCTCGAGAGTTAAATATGAGATTGTGTCCTTTATCAGACATCTGGCTTACACTGAGAAGATTATGTTTTAGATCTTCAACACACATAACGTTTTCTATCTTAGCTTTTCCATTGGCAAGGTTGAGAATGACT
Organism: Picea mariana; assembly: GCA_032191745.1. NCBI lineage: Eukaryota > Viridiplantae > Streptophyta > Pinopsida > Pinales > Pinaceae > Picea > Picea mariana. The sequence goes on along the minus strand of JASDQU010587100.1, from coordinate 31,273 downwards.
TTTCCAACTATATTCGATATGCCATTGTCTCCAAAGGTAACATTTCCCTCATTTTTCTTCAAGGTGATGAACATTTTTCTATCTCCTGTCATATGACTAGAGCATCCACTGTCGATAACCCACTTATCCTTATTTTTCTGAGCATGGAGAGTTGCTTGAACAAACAAGGAATTTTATTTGTTTTGTTCCCAACTTCTTTTCATTATAGGTAAAGATTGATTGAGATTACTTCTGCAGTACTTTGGTATATGTCCAAAATTATTGCAATTATAACATATGAGGTTGTAATTCATCAAGAGAGAAAATGAATTGTAATTTCTCCTTGAGAATATTTGCGTATCGTGGCAGCTATTCCTCATGTAATTTGTTCTTATATTTATTCTACAGTTTATTTGTTTATGACCAAATTCGTTACAAGAATAACAATAGCCATAGAAAGAGTTTTGATACATGGTTGTGTGATTCCATATTGATGGGATAGTTTTCCGAATTCGGTCCTTGTGAGTAAAATTCGTCTCTTGTGGATCATACTGTTCTTCCCTTTTGTGTGTTGATGTTTGGACAACATCGAGAATACATTCTCTTAGATTAATAATTAATAATATTGTTATTGATTATTAAATAATATATATAATAAGTAAATGATAATAATAAATAATTATTGATTATCCAAGGGACGCATCCTTTCATGGATGGTCACAATTATTTTCTATATGTGGATTTCTAAGAGTGTCAACATAGTTCTTGGTTATATCTTCTCTTGGTTGTTTTGAAGACGTTGATGCTTCTTCATTGACATCTTCCTTCCTATTATTGTAGCCAAGACTCGTTCTGTCAAATGGTTCTATTTGATAATTTAGTATTTCATCTAAAGATGTAGAGCTTCTTGTTGATTTCTCCAAATTCTTTCTTAGGTGGACTATTTCAGGTTAAGAACGTTGTAGATATCTTATTTTTCTTTCAGTGAGCCTTTAGAAATTCTTCAATCTTATTTTCTTCTTCTTCTTGAACCTTTAAGGTAGTTATTGTCTTCTATGTTTCCTTATCATCGTATTCCTTCTCTTTATATTTTTGTAGTTCCCACTTTTTCTTTATGTTCTTTTCCTTAAGTCTATAATTTTATTCTAGGGCACTATTGAGTTTTGCTTCAAGATTTACTTCTTTATCTTTAACAAAAAAAAATTCTTGTATTGAGTTTGTATCTTCATCTATTTGTTTTTCTAGACCCATAAATAAAGTATCGTATGCTTCACTCTCATTATCATCTGATGAGCAGTTGTCTTCATTGGTATATAGATTCTTCCTTTGTCTGTAAGGATTTTTCTTCTTTTCAATCTTCCTTTTATTGATTTTCTTGAAATTGAATTCTTCTTTCTCATTGGTATTTTCATAAGGACATTTATGATCAAAGTGTCCTATTTTCCCACAATTAAAACATTTGAAAGGGAGCTTACCTTTGTATATGTTTTTGAGCTTTCTGACAAAATTTACATCTTCCTCATTGAGTTCATTGTCTGAGCAATCACTTGTCTTGCACTTTGTCCTCTTTGATGCTTTAAAGGATGTTTCCTTCCTCGATGTTCTTGGTGGGTTATATTTTCTATTCTCATTTCATATGCAGTTAGGGTTCCATGCATCTCATCCATTGTTAGATTATCTAGATCCTTCATTTCTTCAATAACTGATATCTTGGGATTAAATATTGAGGGAAGTGATCTAAGCACCTTCTGTACAATACTAGTTTCTTCAACATCTTCTCCTAATCCTTTGATGGAGTTGACAACCTCATCCACACGAAGAAGATAGGATGCAATGTTCTCTTCTTCATTGGTCTTGAGAGTCTCAAATTTTCCTTCATAGAATTGCAACTTTTCTCTCTTAACCTTATCATCTCCTTCATAAATATTTTTTAGTTTGTCCCAAATTTGTTTAGTTGAGGCACAATACATGACTTTGGTATATATTGATTTTGTTAATCTGCAAAGAATAACATTCCTGGTCTTGTAATTATTGTTAATGAGCCTAATTTCAGTTGTATTAGTTGGAGGAGTGTCTGGAGATTGGTAACCATTCAATACCGAGGCCCACACATCATATCCAAGTGACATAAAAAATGCTTGCATTCTTATTTTCCAGAAGACATATTATGATCCATCAAATTTTGGGGCTTTGTTTGTGGAGAGCCCTTCATGTCCCTCCATTGTGAGGATTCACCTTCGAGTGGTTAGGTTGTTCCTGAAGGAACCTGCTTTGATACCAATTGTTGGAATACTAAGAGGGGGGTGAATCAATGGTACACCATAATCATTAATTTCTTTTACCACAGTTTCTTTTAATCAAAATATGTTATTTACCAATAATTAATCATGCAATTCACAATACATAGATTTAAAGTGGAAACCCAAATGGAAGAAAACCACAAAACTTTCTTTATAAAATTTGTAAGCACCAACTTACAACAGATGCCAATATGAAATAATCTTTGCAGGCACCAACCTATAGGGGACACCAATCCTTATGTTGAGCACCAACTTAGCCAATGGACACCAACCCATAGAATTATTGTTCACATCCACCAACCTATAGAAGACACCAATCTCCTCCCTTGCTCCACTCTACCACCCTGAAAAATTTGTAATTCATAATTTGCTTCATAAAACCTCTCCAACAGGCTTCATCCTTTGTGTCATCAAACCTTAGATAATGTTCATCACGCCCATGATTTCGTACGAACCTCATAGCCTCATTTCTTCACACCTCCTTCATCAGCAACCGTTGGATCTTCCTTTTACCACAGTTTCTTTTAATCAAAATATGTTATTTACCAACAATTAATCATGCAATTCACAATACACAAAGATTTAAAGTGGAAACCCAAATGGGATAAAACCACAAAACTTTCTTTATAAAATTTGTAAGTACCAACTTACAACAGATGCCAATATGAAATAATCTTTGCAGGCACCAACCTACAGGGGACACCAATCCTTGTGTTGAGCACCAACTCAGCTAATGGACACCAACCCATAGAATTATTGTTCACATCCACCAACCTATAGGAGACACCAATCTCCTCCCTTGCTCCACTCTACCACCCTGAAAAATTTGTAATTCATAATTTGCTTCAGAAAACCTCTCCAACATGCTTCATCCTCTGTGTCATCAAACCTTAGATCATGTTTATCACTTCCATGCTTTCATACAAACCTCATAGCCTCATTTCTTCACACCTCCTTCATCAACAACCGTTGGATCTTCCTTCAATTCAAATCTCAATTGTCAATCTTCTCGCTACCCATTGAATCAATATAGTCTTATGCAATGCTCCTTCAACGCTCATTAGTTGTCCGATTTTGATCTCAGATTGACCTCATCCGTTGATCTCATTATGTACGCATAACATAACTACAACGCACAATAACCTTCCGATCACTCCTAGATAAATCACAATTGTCAGATATGGTCCTTGCACCATGTTTAATCTTATCCATCAATATGTTCCTGTGTTCATTGGGTCACCGAGATATCGAATCCCTAGGCCTTCACCTTTTCATCTACGTGGACCATTCACGGTTTTACATGTGTCATTGATGTGATCACCCTTATTTGTATACCTTGCATAAGCTGCTTAGGTGGGACTCATGTAGATCTACAGTTGTCATCGTATCTTGTTTACACGTCGACCAACGATCCATATTGCTCCTTCGTCGGAGTCCCAATGCGTCCTCACACTCAAGCACTCCTATGGAGGGTCAGATATCTCCGCTATGGCTCTGATAGATCAATGGTTCATGTTAATTTTCTTGAGATAACACTTTTCCTGAGGAAAGAAATATTCTTCGATGCTTTTGCTTTGGAGTGTAAATAACTCTGTAGTGTTCCTCCTCCGATAAGTATGGCTTTTAGGCATGCAAATCAAATCCAGGAACAAAATATTCTTCAATACCTTTATATTGGAGTACAAATTACTCTGTCAATGTTCCTCCTCCAATAGCTATGGATTTTCGGCATGCAAATCAAGACTAGGAATAGAATATTCTTTGATACCTTTATATCGGAGCACAAATTAATCTGTCAACATTCCTCCTCCGACGAATGGTCCATATCTCTTCACTATACCTCTGATAGATCAACGATTCCCATTAATTCAGATTTTTGAAGTCCTTGTGAAACCTTGAACTCTGATGGATTGTCCAAATCTTCTTTCTATAGCTCTGATAGATCAATGTTTCATGTTAATTCAAAGTTTCCTTCATCATCAAACTTCCTGTACGTGGCCAAATCTCCTTATGACATGTGGTCCAGTCACTGGGTTACACTTTCCTGCTTTCATGGCTCTGTCTTGGTATTTACATGGCATTGTATGAAGTTTGACACATGGCATATGAAGTGACATTTATTACCTGCAACTTCTTTGTCTCACATGTCCTTCATGTGTCCCCTTTTATGGGTGTTGGGTGTCATGGAACTGATGTGGACATAACATGGCATCTAAGCTGGATCACCATCATTTAGAGTCCTTCCCATCCAATCATCGATTCAGATTTATTCAGTATTTCTCTGATAGAATGCTTCTACATGCCACCTTATGAATTTGTTGATTTGGTTCACTTCAACATCGACGATCAAGTTGTCTTCAACGATTTCTTTCAACAGGATTGGGTATTGTTGTTGACAATAATGAGACTTCCCACTTCGACGATAAATTGTTGGTGATCAAGTATTTTTCAGTGATAACGATACTTCCCACGTGGATGATAAATCATCGACGATCAACCCTTTAACGATATTGGGCCCCACTTTGAAACTTCTACTCTGATAGAATGCTTCCACGTTCCATCTTCCAGGTCCGTTGATATTGTTATCCTAAGGAATCATCCTCCACCATTGATATCTTCATCGCTGATCTTAAATTTGTCGTCGATGATCTTGAGATGCTTATGTCGTCGGTGATCACAAGGTCATCGTTGTCGAAGATTATTAAAGGCTTGGTTCTGGGCGTAATAAATCTCCAATGATACCAATTTTCCGACGATACACCAACATCCATGATTCGATCTTAGCCATCGATCTCTTGTGATCAACGATAATAATCCTTTTACGATCCTTAGGCCTGGTATCACAGTATTCTTGCCTTCATCAATGACAATGGTCAATCTCCCCTTGCTTGTGACATTAATGACATCCAAGGATTTCTACATTTGACGTCAATGACAACACAATTTCCAACAACAACAATATACATATATAAATTATGGATGTAGTATGTCCATGACCATATATTACAAAATAATTTCACAAATAATCAACCCAAGAAAATGCAAACATACCTTACACAATAGATTGAATGGTAAAGTTTATGTTTTAATATTTTGCATTAAACTCCAAAATTACCACTTGTACATTTCAATATTCATGTGAGTATCTCATAATGTTGTATCTACTTATTGTATGCATAAGGAAAATAAGCCTTTTATTTATACACAACTTTACTTATAGAGGTATCCACTAAAAATTATAATAAAATATGCAAGCCTATAATTTTGTATCTACTTCTTGTACAAATATGGAAAATAAGCCCTCTATTTTTACACAACTTTCCTTCTAGAGGTATTTCCTAAAATATTAGATAAAATATGTAAAAATACATAAGTAACTTCTTTAAATACACCTATAAGGTCACATAAGAGGACCAATATGGAGAAACAATGACTAAGACAAATCCCCAAAGGTTCCATTAAGGCTTACACCAAAAGCTACATTCATAGGTGACGCTAGACAATATTACATGTCTCAACATTCCCCTCTAATATTTCCCATGGGCACAATACAAAATACATCGAGAAGAGTAGGAGGAAGGTGAAATTACATAGCATATCCCCCTAATGTCAACTTCCTTCATCCCAGGAATAGATCTCAAAAATCATGAACATTTCCTTTGTTAAGCATTTGGTGAATATGTTTGTTATTTAATCTTCAATTATTTAAAAAATTAATTCAACTATAACATCTTATACAATATCTTTGAGGTAGTGAACATCTAGGTCTACATGCTTAGTCTTCACATGAAACAAGATTATTTACTAATTGAGTAGCATCATGTCTGTCACATATAATTTTGGTATCCTTCTTTTGATTAATATCAAACTCATAAAAAAATTATTTATCCACACTATTTCCTTTCTTGCCTCATTTACTACTCTATATTAATCATCACAAGAAGATAATGAAGTAGAATTCTTCTTCTTGCTTCATGACCAATGTCAAGATGACACATATAATGTTTTTTTATACTTTATATCATTAGGATCATTATCCCAATTCGAATCCATATAACGAATAAGTGAATTTTTCCACCATAAGAATAATGAAGCTCGTAGATATACTATTACCACCTCCATACCTCAAACATGAACAACTCAATTACCATCTTTAGAATCCCAAATCATCGATCTTCACTTTCTTATAATAGTCCGTACACCCATAATTCATCCACATAAAATCCATAACCTCTTCCTTCTTTAGTAATGTTTTTATCCTTAATCACACCCACATAGAAAGTGTTTAGTTAACAAAATAGAAGCATGGCACATCATGCAATTTTTTTATAAAAATCATCATCAAACATCTTCAATATATTAATCTCATCATTACATATACCTCCAAAAAAATCAACACCCTCCAAAGCAATATGTGATTCATCCTCCCTCACTGCCTTTATAGTAATCACAAAGATGTCTTGAATATACAATGTAATATTCCCATAGTTATTTGATGCAATTGACACCAAGCACTCAAAATAATCATGTTGAATCCTCACATTGGAAGATGCAATTGCCTTGTGAACCACCCACATGATGTAATTACTCTCTATGTGATAATAAAAAATGGTTTTCTTAATTTCAAAGGCATTATGTAGGGCCCTTCTCACCACTAGTCTCACATCATCATTGGGCTCTAATAAATTCATCCCTTACACCATTCTTGTCAATATTGAATTCACTTAATCCTAAAATGAGACATCATTTGAAACCTCCTCGGAAGCAAACCCTAGGGTTTCTAGTTTTGTTTAATTCACATATATGATTCATGGGTGTGGCCTAAGGAAGGCCCTTGCGTTCTTGTAGGATATCTAGTTTCAAATCTTGGCACTCATATATATAAGTGCGCGCATATACAGAAGGTCAAAGTTCCTTAGGTCTAGTTCCTAAGGTTTAAGTTCCCGAGGGCATAGTTCTTGAGGTCAGAGTTCCCGAGGGCAAAGTTATTGAGGTCATAGTTCACGACGTAAAAGTTCCTGAGGACATAGTTCATGAGGTCAAAGTCCCAAGGTCATAGTTCATGAGGTCATAGTTCCCGAAGTCATATTTCTTGAGGTCAAATTTCCCGAGGTCATAGTTCATGAGGTCATAGTTCCTAAGGTCAAGTTCCAGAGGTCAAAGTTCCTGAGCTCAAAGTTTTGGAGGTCAATTTTTTGGAGGTCATCATTTTGAAGGTCATAGTTCCTGAGGTCATAGTTCCCGAGGTCAAATTTATCAAGGTCATAGTTCCTAAGGTCAAATTTCTCGCGGTCATAGTTCCCGAGGTCAAATTTCTCGAGGTCATAGTTCCTGAGGTCAAAGTTCCCAAGGTCATAGTTAAGTTCTCAAGGTCATAGTTATGAGGTCAAAGTTCCCAAGTTCATAGTTCCTGAACTATGACCTCAGGAACTATGACCTTGGGAACTTTGACCTATAACCTTAGGAACTATGACCTTGGGAACTTTGACCTCGGGAATTATGATCTCGAGAACTTTGACCTCATGAACTATGACCTTAGGAACTATGACTTTGGGAACTGAACTATGACCTTGGGAAATTTGACCTCAGGAACTATGACCTCGAGAACTTTGACCTCAGGAACTATGACCTAGAGAGCTTTAGACTTGAAAACTATGACCTCGAGAACTTTGACCTTAGGAACTATGACGTCAATAAGTATGACCTTAGGAACTATGACCTCGAGCACTTTGAAATCAGGAACTATGACCTCGGGAACTTTGACCTCAAGAACTGTGACTTTAGGAACTTTGACCTTAGGAACTATGATCTCATAAAATTTGACCTCGAGAACTATGACCTCATAAACTTTGACATAAAAAACTATGACCTTAGGTTTGACCTCAAGAACTATGTGCTCGAGAACTTAAACCTCAA